>VUQS01029725.1:0-12440 GCA_015108495.1 Heterochromis multidens | reverse complement strand
AAGTACCGTCAGATTTTGATCTACCATGCAATATGTTGGGTCGTGTTCGTTTTCTTTTCTTAAGGAATACAGGAGAGTGACTGTCTTTTAAAAGTTTTAATTCTTTTCAGCAGTTCAAATTACAAGTTTACAGCGCTGGACCTCAATGTGAACGGGCAGTCCGTTTCACAAAAGAGACAGCTCTCAAAATGGATGCCACAGTTTTTATACTACATTCAAAACAAATATTATTATGACTATCTTCTCCTTGGGAAGTTGGCGTAGTGTAGATTTGGCCTTTCTTGATTGGCTCTCCTCCGATACTCCGTTCAACATCCCCCTGACCTCGGTCTCGCATCTGCTCCTTTTCCTGGAAGAAAGACAAAAACAAAAACACCCTCCCAAGATATTCTTCTATCTGTACTGTATGTACTTACTGAAGGTCCCTGTGGATCCACTAAGTCTGACCTTTCTTAATCTTTAGAATGTGGGCCTAAGTTTTCTTTAAAGACTATTTTCTACCAAGTTATTTATTAAACTTTAATTAGTAAAAATTTAATAAGCAAAAAGCAAGTGTATGTAAGCGTGCTGCTAATCTTTCTGCAACTCAACATGTAATTCTCAATATTTCAATCCAATCAAAGCGCTGAACTGAAGCTCTCGACCCTCTGTACATGGAATCAACTCTTTAATAAGCACAATAGCAATGTGTATATTAAATCACACAAAAAATAGCTTTATTTAATCATTTTAATCCTAACAATTGCATAAGGTCGTGCCATGGTCTCCAACCAGTGTATGAAACTGTAGCTACATGGGAAGAAAATGTGGTCACCTTTAACTTAAGTGTGCATGATAATGATAATGATGGACAAACAGTATCCAGGAAGTGTTGTTCTGATATAGAAAGTAAAATTATGAATGAAGGTCACATGACACCGTTTCCGAGAGACTCTGACACCTGCATTAATCATAACAAATGTAAAAATATGAAGAAAATGTTTCAAGAATCACACAAATGTGCTTTTAATTTTGGTGTGCCCTCATTATAAATAAAATGTTTGCCAAGTTGGACACATCAACCAGTGTTTTAATACATCCAGGGTTAGAGGCGTTAAATGTATCTCAGGTGACCTCTGAGTACTCATTGTGGTGGTGAAGAGCAAAGAGCTGCAGACCATAAGCAGTCACCAGATAGCTGTTACCACATCCAACCTCACTTCTTGTTCCCTTCTGGCTACCCTGGGGCACACTGAAAGATTAAATGAGTTACGACAAAATTAATGTTCTCTTCTTGGTTTCTTTAACCTGAACACCAGATGGTGACTTTCAGAGACCAGGGTGATCTGCACCACAGGGACCCTCTCTGTGGTGCAGATCACCCTGGTGATCCACTTGCACCCTGCAAGTGAACAAAGCTTTGCTTAGGCCTCCACCCTCCCCTCATTGAGCTGTTCACTCCATCACTCCCTCACACCAAATATGAAGTCTTATCTGTGCAGATGTCAGATGAGGAGCGCTTTCTCCGGAGAGTGGGAGCATCCGACAGTACAGAGAACAGCTGATTCTATTCTGAGAACAAGTTTTCCTCTTTATCTCCGCTTGTTGACAGGCTGACAGACAGCTGGTTTGATTGGCAGATGCACAGGCAGGTTGATAAACTGTAACACCCCCCCCACATTAACATGGCTCTATATATGTCTGAACTCTGGTGGTTTATGCCATCTTACAAGTATGTTATTGTACATTATTGTGTTGCTATATTTGGTGAAAAAGACTACAGCAGGGGCGGCAGGAATATGGTGAAGATTTAAGGAAATAGGTTTAATGTAAGCATAAAACATGAATGTCCTTATGCTGCTGCAATATGGAAGAAAAAGAAGCAACTCTTTAGTATTTGGATTGTATCAGTGCTACTGCTGAAGTCTGTACATCGACTTTTCATTTGTTAGTGTCCAGTTATTCCACATTTCATTTTGCACCACACAGAATGAATTGTGAAATGTATTCTGCCATATTTGTTTTGATTTATTTAACGGGGGCAGTAATTAACAGAAAAACAGAGTGGTAAATGAGCTAAAGAGGTCTAAAAAATGACTTCTGATTTGGCTACATGTTAATGATAACCAGAAAAAAGACACATTCCACTAAAAACTCTTCTTGCCCAGTGTCAGCTTGGCTTGGCAGCCCTCCAAGACCCTGTATGGATAAGTAATTAACCTCTTAAGATCTAGATTTAGAAGTAAACAAGCCATTCGGATGAGAGGTGAAATACCTTCAAAAGGACCCAAAAAAAGAAGTCTGGTTGCCTTCAGCTCATGCTCTTAGGGCATGTGATTTCACCAGTCACAAGACACTTTGCAACCCATTTCCATCCAACACCTCCTTTTGTTTCTGACGAAAACAATGTCACTGACAACTGCTCTCTTCAGTACAGGAGTCTTGCTGCTGCTGAACAGAAACACGGCACCAAATATAAACAAACATTATATCAGCTATAAACTGGGAAAAATGGCTTTTTAATTTTTATTTATTTAGCTTTTTTATTTTAATCAGAATCAAAATCAGAACCAGAATACTTTATTGATCCCTGAGGTAATTATGTGGTCACAGTTGCTCCAAGACAGTAAGAAAAGTAATTAACAAGTTTAAATACCAATATTAAATAACACAATATATTACAAAATTACAAAATATTACAAATGGCTCTAATAATACAAATAACTCTAATATATAAATATCACAATATATTACACAAAATTGACTATAACTAAAGTAAAGAAAGGTAAAAAAAATAAATAAAATACTACGGAAAAGTACCACAACAAACCAGTAAGCTGCTCATCAATCAGATACGCAGACATACAGACAGACCATTAGGTTCACAGACAGGCTGTCTTCTGTCTCTGTTTACCCTTTGAAAAGCAACAAGACAATTGGAAGGTCAGAGGTCAAAAGGTTGTCTGGGCAGCAGCATTAATTTTAACACTGTGTGGTAGCTAAAGAGAAAAATGATATCTGCTGAGAGTGTTAAACTGCCCCTGGGGTCTGGGCATTTGTGTGACAGGTAATTATTTTGAAGTTAACTGAAAAATCTCAGCCAGACCATCTGTAGAAAACCCGAGCAACCGACACATCTCTGCAAGACAATCAGCCACTGCAGAGAGAGTCTTACTCTCAAATGTACATAATCATTTGTGGCTAAATTCTGTATTATACCACAGCTGTAAATTATACTTTCATACCCAAGCTATACCATAATGATTGCTACCATCTCCTCCACCCTCCATTCTCCAAAACCTCTGACAATGTGCATAATAGCATATTGTAATTATGGACATGGAAATGTTCTTCATCTCTTTTTTTCCCCCACTTCCCTCCTGCTGTGATGATAGCAGTGTTATGTTACCATGATAGATTAGGGAGATTTACTTGGAAACAACAAATTATCGACAACATCCTAGCCTTTGATCTGAACAGCTTTCAATTTTACTTGATACCTTTTGGCAAAGGTTAAAATCCTCCCAGTTATCGTCTGATCACCCATCTTTTCAGCAATTTAAAAGCTCCAAAAACAAGTTTTATTGGAGAAAACTGGAGTCAAAGTGCCAGACTTACTGCCCTGATGGTGTTCCTGTGACCCTGAAATGATCATGTATGTAATAAAGGAGGGTCTACACGTGTGAAACGTGTGAACTTGACAAGTACAGTAGTAGGTGAACCATCAGAGCTCAGACCTGGAGATCATAAGGTCAATGAGGGTGGCGAGGAGCCAGCTGGTGGTTGTCAGAGGGGGCATACATCTCCAGGACACTGGTAACCTTACTGTAGACTCCTTTTTTTTTTTTTTTTTAATCCAAAGCTGCTCCGAACAGTAAGTTCTCACATGTAACATTTACAGTTTTTATTCCACTATGTCCTCTTTTCCTTTCTTCTCCCATTGTGCTAACCGAATCTGGAAATCTGGAAAATCTGACATACAACAGATACAGAAGAGAAAGGAAAACTAATTACCAGATTGAATAAGCTGTGAATTCTGTCATGAAACAGACTGAAGATGGACTGAAAAATATAATGAATCAAAGATATCTACAATTTCTGGCTATATGCAGCAAAACAGCCGGTCAAAGTTGAAATTAAGCTTAAAAGCCCACATCTGATGGAGAGTTGAATGTTGTCTTTAAAGCCTGCATTGGATGTCGATTTTCAAAGCATATGACCTGTAAAGAAAGACCGTGTGGGCGAGTATGCTGGAAAGAAAAACAGAACTGTCTGTCAATAGGTCAAATACAAAGCTGAGAGTCATGTTTTTAGAAGCAGTGGTCAGCAATGCTGAAGACTGGTGGAAAAATGATGGGCTTTACTTGGAAGTTTCAAAGTCGCACTATTTTTCTCTATTAAATGAATGAACGTTTGAAGGCGCCTGCAATACATCACTAAAAGTGTGCCAGTTAAACATCAAGTGGTGGTAACCCTGGAGAAAATGAGGTGAGAATGCAGCATTTCTGTTTGCTTTAGAGGGTGTTTTAACTCTCAGATCTTTATCACAACAGTCAAACAGGAAAAAGGTGTAACTTATACTAACCCATGCATCACACACTGGTTTGTGGACTCCTTTTTGATTCCTCAAGTTTAGTATCTTTTTTGAAAACTGAGTATGAAGGGCGATGTGTGGACTGACAATCTGAGGACACAATGCATGCAGATAGAGACAGACTGGATACCCACAGAAAAAGAAAACATTCAGCATGGCGGTATGCTACTACCAGAAAGCCTTTTGTTGTCCTTAATCATCAGTGTTTTCTTAACTTACAGACCTGTAGTAATCTATAAACAACATTCAGATATTTGACTTATCAGTTATGAAACGCTTGGAGTATATGTAGGCGCACGCAGTGTTTTTCTTCTTCTTCTTTCAGGTGCTTTAGGGGTCACCACAGCAGATTATCTGCCTCCATCTCACCCTATCCTTCTGTCACACCAACCCTCTGCATGTCCTTCTTCACTACATCCACGAACCTCCTTTGAGGTCTTCCTCGTTTCCCCCTGCCTGGCAGCTCCATATTCAGCATCATTTGTCTTTTCCTTCTCTCTCACTGCCTCCTGACACACCTTCCCCTTCTCCTCTTCCTTTGTGTTTTGCAAACAGTAGCGCAGACAAAATCATCTGAGAGCTTAGCCAGGTGGTGGAGGGTCTCCACTTTGATGGTCTCATCTTTTGGCTTCATTAGGTGGTGACCTCCAGCTTTCACTGGAGTAGTTCACAGCTGAGAGCGAAGAGATGGGAATGAGAATCAGCACCTCCAAGTCCAAAGCTATGGTTCTCAGCTGGAAAAGGGTGGAGTGCCCACTCCGAGTCAGGGACGAGTTGCTGCCCCAAGTGGAGGAGTTTAAGTATCTTAGGGTGCTGTTCGTGTGTGGGGACAGTGGAGCGGGACATTGACAGACGGATTAGGGCCGCGTCTGCAGTGATGCAGGGGCTGTCAAAGTGAAGCTGCTGATTTGCTGGCCAATCTACATCCCTACCCTCACCTATGGTCACAAGCGCTGGGCAGTGACTGAAAGAACGAGATCACGTTTTGAAACGATGGAAATGAGCTTCCTTTGAAGGGTGACTGGGCTCTCCATTAGAGATAAGTTGAGGAGCTCAGTCATTTGGGATGGAATTGGAGAAGAGCCGCTGCTCCTCCACATTGAAAGAAACCAGTTGAGGTGGTTCAGGCATCTGCCTAGGGTGACCCAGACTCAGGACACACTGGAGAGATTACTTCTCTCAGCTGGCTTGGGAGCGCCTTGGTGTTTCCACAGGTGAGCTGAAGCAGGTGGCTGGGGAGAGTGAAGTCTGGGGCCGCCTCTGCTTAGACTGCTTCACCTACAACCTGAACCCAGATAAACTGCAGAAAATGGATGGATGAATCTTGCTGTATTACTTAAGACTTAAAACTAGTGACCGAGACCATGAACTCATAAGGGAAATATTTCCTAAGTTAATAAATCAAGTGAGAAGTAGAGTCATTTTCACATAAACTTTTATACAATCTGATTTGTTTTTGGAGTTAGAGGAGTCGCCCTCTGTTGGTCATTAGAAAGAATGCAGTGTCCATGCAATGCAAATCAATGTGCACAAATCACAGAGGCCGAAATCCCTGGCACTGGACTGTTCTGCATAAAGTTTGCAAATAAAGATTCTTGTTTAGAATAACCAATAAGAATAAACTAATTGTGAGGGTGGTAGAGGTCACTTCTTTATTTAGAAATTGCAGTTTTGTCATTGATTTAATATAACTATTAATATTTTTGCAGTCATGAAGGTGTTTTGATGAAACCACATGCCCTAAAACCCATATAGTACAGTACACACTCCAGTACTGTAGCCTACAGTACTGGAGTGTGTATGTGGTGGAATTAAGTGTCAGTTTGTGTTTTCTGTGTCCTTGCTACAGCTCAGCATGATGGGAAAAACACTCCCTGTGACCACTAACTGCTCTAAAAAAAACGGCTTAGCTGACGTTATTTGTTCTCGCCCGTGACTCCCACTGAATGTAGCACCGGCAGTGCAAACAGCCCCGCTTGTTATCCAATTGTGCCTCTGCCAGGTATGGCAGGCAGAGTAGTGTTTGCGGAGTTGACTTGAAGTCCCGAAAAGCAGTCTCTGTGTGACAGCCTGTCAGTCATTACCTATGGCGGCTTGCCTGGCACGACACTCTCGCACACTCTGCCAGCACTGACGCTTCAAACTGTTGTGCGCCGCTTGTTTGTCCTTGCGGAGATGTCTGTCATTTTGCTCACAACCTGCTCCTGTCGAACTTTTATTTTCAGCTTGTCCTTGTGTTTATTAGCCCCTGTTGCACTGTAAATCTCTGTCTGTGTCTCTCCCACAGTGTTCAGCCCGACTTCAACCAAACACCTTCTCAAACCAGCAACTCTGCAGCAGCAGCGAGCAGCACATTGTGAACACTTCCTATCAGTTACAGTCAATCTTCGCTGCCCAATTACAACCCAGTGATACCACTATCACTTCAAAAGAAGACAAAAAGAGAAGGAAAAAGGAAGGGATGGAGGGATGGAGAGAGGGAGGTAGAGGGGAGAGATCCAGCCTGTAATTAGTGGCCCTAACTGGAAGAGAGAACAGGGGGCCACATGGTTAGGGCATCTGTGGCCGAGCGCACGCGCACACACACACACACACACACACACAAACATACAAGCCATAATGTGGTAGAAAACACACACACATATAAACAGGTGCAGGTGAGGGCACATGCACAGATTGATGGACACCACACAATGCAAGCAAGCCGGGGGCAGAGAAAGAACATCCTGTCATGGACGACATGAGGGCAGCACCAGACGGGGCCTCACACACACACACACACACACACGAACACACAATTCTCCAAGTCCATCAGTGGTGCTCGCTCAAACACACACAGTACTATAGGCCTCAGAGCAACACAAGCTCCCCCTTGTTAATGAACTGAGCTGACTAGAGAGCCATGCTGAGAGCAGACCAACTACTGTACTTTGGGGAGGGCAGTTGGATCAAGTAGCTGGATACTGTGGAGCCTCGTTGAAACCCACCAAGCAAGTTAAAATTGTTCCAGGTGATTGTAAATGATGGTTAAAGTCATAACCCTTGACATTTTTCACATAAATAAATGTTTTTTTGTGCTCCAGTGTTACCAAAAGTGGTTCAGCCTGGACACCTTGTTGTTTGAAGCCTCTGTCTTTACTTCAAAAACAGATTCATATGGATTTTAAACACTGCCTATCATTTCCTTATTTTATTTAGTGAAATACCCAGGGTCTTTTTGTTAGAGGATTTAATGATTTAAAGTCTATTTTACCTGGAGTTTGTGTGCTCTCTGTGGCAAGATCACCATTGCCACAAAAGCACACAAACTTTTAATGAGGCCCCCTTATAACAGACACAAGTTTAAAAAATGATTAAGGCACAGAAAGTAAAGATGTCATCAAAGTGAATTAATTAAATTGGATTTCATTGTTTTGAAAAGATGATCCCAGTTTTTTATCTCGAGTTGGATCTTACTCAGATTTAGACATCATTTGTATTCATAATGATGCTGGTTCTCAACCTAAAGATAGCTTTCTTTGTTTAAGTTTGGCTTTTGTGTGCCACTTTTGCTTTTTCAGGCTTTTGAAGATGCTTTAACGTAAACCATCTGGGCAGAAAAGTGCTCACTAGTCTTACTTTAAGTGACTTTCACAGGTTATCATAAAGATGTAAACTAAGTTCAGTGCAACTGAACCTTACTGAAGGGGATTTGGGTCAGTGAAATTAGAATTCTGAGATTAAACTTGGAATTCTGTGGTCAAAGTTGGAATTCTGAGATTAAAGTTGAAATTCTGAGATTAAAGTTGGAATTCTGAGGGAAAAAAAGTCAGAGTTCTATTAGAATTAAAGAATTAAAGTCAGATACCCCCCAAATATTGAGTTTTTTCAGTAGCCTTTTCCATATAATCTTATACACTGTACATAGCACCAATTAAACACAACACCCATCTCCAGTCACTTTACATTGTAAGGTAAAGACCTTATGGTATTATAGTGAGAAACCCAATTAATTCCCTTTAATAAGATCTTATTGACAGTCGGAATAAACTCAGGAAGGGCAGCACATCTGCCTCAACCAGAGAGAAAAAAAATGCTGTTTACTGCTTGGATCTAGTGCAGCAATATCAAACCAGCAGCTTCTTTTCAATACAATGTGTTGCTAACCAATAGAAATAATAGCCAGCGTTACAAAAATAAGACCCAAACTGTGACACAACAGGAATATTCTTTACTATTTCAAACAAACACAAGTAAAAAGATAAAAATCTGAAGCTGTATTCCAGTTAAAATTTAATATTTTATACATCCAGCTGCAACTACAGTGGCTATAGTTTGCAAAATAAAAGTGACTCTGTGGATCTTTTCCTAAACACTGTGGCCAAAAGTTATAATTTTAAGCTGATGGTAAATGCCAAAGCACAGTAAATACAACTAGAAATTTTGGGCCAGTCATCCAGAAGAACATTTGCAAGGTCAGACACTGATGATGGACTCATCAAATCCTCGTTATAGTTCATCCCAAAGGTGTTTGATGGGATTGAGATGAGTGATCTGTCCAAGCAAGCTCTTCCACACCAAACTCATCCAAACATGGACCTTGCTTTGTGCACTGGGGGAACAGAAAATGGCCTTCCCCGTGCAGACAAGGGAACTACATTTTTGCTAACATTAACCATCAGAAGTTATTGGTTATAAACAAGTTAGTGTGGTTGTTTCAGTAAACCTCCTGTCTGGGAAAAAAGGGGGCGTGTGAGATTGTCAAAAGTCGTATATACTAGTTCCTCTTTTACTCAGCTGAAGCTGTACTGTCCATGTGGGTTGACTGACAGGTGATGTTTGCATAAAAATGCTACACACTGACTCTAGCTACCTGTTTTTCCTGCGCGAGTGCTGTTCTCGGACTGTCCAGTGAGACTCAAAAAAAAGGGGGAGGACACAACAGGGGTGATGGCTCAGCTGCTGCCCAGACCTTCAGTCCTGCCTTAGCCGTGTGTGTGTGTGCTCACGGTAAGAGGAGGGGTGGCGGAGGCATCATGGGGGCAGCGCTCTTTCACACGGGCCTCTCACCAGCTGTCACCCCCAGCACACCGCTGAATGGGGCCTGTCACTCTGCCGGCCCCGTCGGGATTTAACTGGTCAAGATAGAGCAGAGAGAGAGAGGAGAAAGGACGATGTGGGGTGGGGATGGTGGAGAAGAGAGGAGGAAAGAAAATGAAATACAAAAGCAGCTCAGAAAAAGCTGGAGAGCAGGGATTAGGGCGCACATGTGTAGAAGACACTAATGCATCTTACACTAACTTCAACCTCAGTCCCCCCTCCCTCTCAAAGCCCAGGATTAGAGATCCCGGGTGGGCAAAGGAGAAGCATATAGGCCCAGGTCTCCACATCTCCTACTCGGGGGTTATTATCCACGTAGCCCCTTTAGCTTATTACAGGCCTCATCCTGCTATTTATGATCCCTTTGTGTCACATTATTTTTCCTGCTTTTGGAATACATTATATTTTCCTTAAGTTAAGATGCGGATCAGACGGGCTTAGAAGACTTGAGGCGCGGGGGGGGTGAAGGGTGGTGTGTTTGCCACATCTGCTCGCCGCCCGTTTGCCACGATGAAGGCTAAGAAGGAAAACAGAGGGGTCGCTTCAAAATCTGAACCTGCCGGGTTAAATCTCTCCCTATGGTTTACTCCGTCCCTCCCTCCTTAGCTCATCCCTCTCCTCTCTGTCTCTCTCCCCTTCACTTCTTTCTGTGTCTGTGTCTCTTGCTCGGCTGCTTTTTTGTTTGTAGAGGATGATAGCGTGAGAGCGGCAGGTTTCGGCTCAGGCAAAGTCCTCTTTTCTGAAGACCTGAGGGAGGTGAGATGGGATGGGAGGGGGGGGGAGGGGGGGGGGGGGGGGTACTGTTCACCGCTGATACTGCTGCTGTCACAATCCTTCCTCTCTCACACTCATGC
The DNA here is from genome assembly GCA_015108495.1 of Heterochromis multidens. Classification (NCBI taxonomy): domain Eukaryota; kingdom Metazoa; phylum Chordata; class Actinopteri; order Cichliformes; family Cichlidae; genus Heterochromis; species Heterochromis multidens. Next base: position 1,934 of record VUQS01029725.1, on the reverse strand, counting down.
ACACAGTCGCCCATTCAAATTCAAATGAGGTTTATTGGCATAACCATAAGTGAGTACAGTATTGCCAAAGAAAAGAGGCTGTGCAAGGGTTAAAATGGGACTGTAACATCAGATGGCTGCAAAACATTTAGAACAAAAGCATACAGGCTGAAAGATTCAGCAGGTTAGAACAGATTAGAGATAATAAAAGTAATTATGAAGAAACTCAGTACACTTCCATGTTTCAAACTAAATGCAGAATTTACCAGATTTTTGCAGGGTTTTTTTGTTTTGTTTTGAAAAAAAAAACACCCTTACATTGTTTGATTTTTATTTTGTCAATGTTTTTTTCCAACAAGTTATAGGAAACATTTGTTGTAGGAAGGATTGTTTTCTCCAGGGTGCAGGTTTATGGGTACACCAACCTCCCAAAGCTGGCTGTGACCTCTGTTTCTGTTTTTATTCACGTCTTGTTCAATTTTGGGGTTATAATTCCAATAATCTGCCCCTTATAGGAAAGATGTTTACTGTGCATTTTGTGCTTGATTCACTTTTCTACACAGTAAAAAACTGTTCTTAAAATAAAGACAACTTTGTACAGTAATCTACCGTTTTTGGGGAATACAGTTGAATACTGTAAATATGGATACCTTTTGAGGAAAAACATAGTAGTAGGAAGCTAATGCACAATGCAGTGTAAAGCACTCCATGTCTGTTAAGCCAGGCTTGAGTCTCACTCTGTTGCTTGAGGTCCATCCTACTACCTCAGTAAAGAAATTAGAAGGTAAGTATTAGAAAGAGCCAGTTACTCAGACCTGCACTGAATGTAGATATTTAAGTTCAAAAATATTAATTTAGTAGTTCTGTGTTGGTTATTTCAGTCATGCTTCATTTAGACGTCGACTCTTGTGGATGCATGATGTGGTTTCCACTGTTTGTGTGGCTGAGAACGGTGTTAAAACTAAGCTCACAATGAGCCATGATGACAGAAACAGCTGAAGCAATTCATCACGTCTGACTGTTGTGGTTATTAAAATGTTGAATACGGCAGAGGTCCTGCATCATGAGCTAACATCTCATCATGAAAGACGAGGAACTGAATTTAGGATACATAGGCAAGGGCATCAAGACTGGGATCTTGTTTAGTATGAGGAATGCTGGTTTTGTAGATGTTATTTACAGTAATAAGCTGCTTTATGTACAGTAGAACTGCTAAAATGACAGCATTGTACTGTAAAAATTTAAATTATATGTAGCACTGTAACATTTTACAGTACTGTTCTAGATTTAAGTAGGTTCACTGTAAAATAACAGTTTTCGTGCTGCCACTGCTATTTAACAGGGACATTTTGTACAGTGCGCCTCATCGTCACACTCTGTATGGTCTTAAACCTTTTTTTTTTTCTCTACATATTGTTGTAACATCACTTAAAGTGAAACTTTAAGAGGTAATGAAATAAAAACAGGAGGCGAGTATTTTCAACCCCTACTACTAGTCAGAAATATTTTACATGACATGTGCATGTGTTTCCCCCTTTTTTTCTTTTTTCCACTGGGTTAGTGCAAATTCAACCATGCACATCATGAATAGCCAAAAATCACAGCATCTTGCCCATAGGGGTCACTAGCACTTCACCAAATGACTGAGGATTTGCAATGGAAAAGAGCTGCTGGTGGATTGTCAGGGAGTGAGCACACATGTGTGCTTGTGGCCTTTCCACACACACACACACACACACACACAGGCACACACACGATACCTTCCCATATGCTGAACTCCTAGCTCGTCCACCGGCAGCTCTCACCCCCAACATGTATGTAGCATTTTCCCAGCATGCCTCTTTTTTGCAGCAGTGTGCTCCATTATCTGCATTTCTTCACATGGTGTGGAAGGGAAGCGAGGCCTCGGCTAGTTGGCCGTGGCTCAAGCCGGCCCTGATTAGCGGGGGCTACAT
>VUQS01029717.1:12683-23043 GCA_015108495.1 Heterochromis multidens | reverse complement strand
GTTTTAAGATGCAGGCAGTGAGTGGTTCAGTCTTTCACAGTGAGTGCTCAGTTTTGTATGATTTGATGTTATTTTTAGTTATATATATTTATGTTAAAGGAGGCAATACACAGTATTAAGAACTAGGGTATGTAAAGTTTTAATCAGGGTCATTTGGATAGTTTCTGTTGTCATTATGATTTAAAAAGGGCAAACACAATAGTTTGATAATAAATGGCTTCACCCAACCACTAACCATGAGTGAAAGAAAAGTTTTTGTATTATCATTCATATTCTCTGAAAAATGGCCAAAAAAATCACAAATTCTGCCAGGGAATCTAAACTTATGAGCACAACTGTATTTACACAGAAGCAGTGTGTGAAAAATCAAGTACGCCCCATGATTCTGTAGCTTGTTGATCCACCTTTAGAAGCAATAATTGTTTTCTGTGTGATTTTATCAGTCTCTCACATCGTTGTTCATTGAAGTTTGTAAACATTCATTTATGCACAGCTCTCTTAAGGTCCCATCACTGTATTTCAGTCAGGTTAAGGTCTGGACTTTGACTGGACCATTGTAACACCTTGATTCTTTTCCTTTTCATCCATTCTGTTGCAGATTTGCTGCTGTGCTTGGGATCATTGTCCTGATGCATGACCCAGTTTGGGCCAAGCTTTAGCTGTCAGACAAATGGCCTCATATTTGACTCTGGAATACTTTGGTATACAGAGGAGTTCATGGCTGACTCAATGACTGCAAAGTGCCCAGGTACTGTGGCTGCAAAACAAGCCCAAATTTAGTTTTCATCAGATGTCCAAACATGGTTTGTTCAGATGCAACTTTGCAAACCTAAGTCATGCTGCCATGTTCTTTTTAGAGAGAAGAGGCTTTCTCCTGGCAGCTCTTCCAAATAAGTCATACTTGTTCAGTCTTTTTCTAATTGTACTGCCATGAATTTACATTAAACCAAATGAGGTCTGTAGAGCCACCGATATAGCTCTTGGGCTTTCTACATTTTCTGTGTTGTTCTGTGTTTTTGTTCATCTGAGGTTGTATTTAACTCATTTTAAGACCTGATAAAGACCAGATGATTTTTTATTATGTCCTGATACCTAAAACCTTAGGACTGAGAGAGGGTGTACTTTTTTACACATAACTGTAACTTTTTATTATAAGATATAAATGGTGCTGTAAGTTTTCAATAATAACTAAGTATGCATACTGAGTCTAATTTTTGCTCCTTAATGTTACATAATTTTAAGAAACTTAAATGTAACATCTGCCTATTTATACGACAAGTATATTTTCATGACTTCATGAAAAAAATAAAAGTTATACACTTATAAATGTGTTGTACTCTGTACAATGAAGATCAAATATAAAAATTTTAAGAACTTATAACAAGTTATGTAGTGGTACTTAAAAGTCTATGAATCCTCTAGAGTGTTTTATATTTCTGCATAGATGCTTTTGACATTGACAGGTGTAATATTGGATCATTTTATTTAATAAAAATATGACCAAATCTAATTTTTTTGTCTCATTTGTTTAATGGGACTTTCTTTATCTACTGTTAGGACTTATGTTAAAATCACATGATGTTTTAGGTTTTATTTATGCAGAACTAAAATAAATTTCAGAGGGTTAACAAACTTTCAAACATCGTTATTTCATTTAAAAATAATCTGTTTAGAAAAAGCTTTTTTTATTATTATTTTTTACTGAAGTGTCCAAATCACAGTCGTGTACACCAAACTAAGAAATAAATACAAAACCTTGATGACAGGTGAAGTTTTTTACTCTGTACAGTGAAGATCAAATATTCAAATAACCAAAAATAAACACATTTTTAGTCAACGGGAATTTTAATATTAACCTCATAATCATGAATACAGTACATTATATTTATGTTGACATTGTGATACTATCAGCAACCATTGACAGTGTCCCTAGAAACCAACAATGGCAAGTGCAGCACAGTCCTGCTGTTGTAAAAATTCACTGACTGGAAGCTACAGTGACATAAAAATCAATGCTCTCTCCTTTATGGCTGATTTTTAGTGATGGCTGACTATGTGAGCTGTAGAAACCCCGAACAATCACTGATTCAGTGGCAAAACCATCAGTTTCCACCTTCATCAATAAATTCACAGTGGAACTGGATGAGTGTAGTCTGCAGGTCCTCTGTGGCCCTCTTGTGGAAATCTGAACAACTATTATAATTATCTTTTTCATATAGGAAGAGTTATTTTTTACCACAATGCAGCATACTTTTTATGTGGTCTAATAGCATGTTTCAAGTCAGAAGGCACCTCTTAATTAAATTTACAAGACAACTATAAATGGTATATTTGGCAAAATATTTATCTTCTGTATTTCTGATTTATGTAAGTATTGCATCAGTGCTTTTTGCTTCTTGACCTCCAGTGTCTGATTGCCTTGATACTGTGCTACACATAATGCCAGACATCACTCTGAATTCTCTGATATAGCTCAATTTCATAATCGCTTGATGGCTTGTCAATTCCAGTGTTGGCCAGGGAGGGGAGCCATGCTACTACCTGGAGATGTAAACACAAGAGAAGATTATTCTGTGCTTTTGCCTTTAGCTGCTCTACCCTGTTCAAATATTCAACAGGAGATACAGACATGCATCCTGTAAATAGTAGGTCATGACACTGTGTGTACAGGAAGGTCAGTGGTCAGAATTGACACGATGGCTGAACTTCATCCCTTTTTTCTTGAAGGTTTTCGGTGTCTTTCTTGTCAACATAATGCTGGATGTGGAGAGGTTCAACAGGGTCTTTACCAAACTGTTTGCCCTGCCTTAGAGAATTACCTCAGCATGTTAAAGCAATAGAAGAAGGTTTATCAGCTTGGTCCCCCAGATATTGTCTAAAAATTTAATTTCAACACAACCATACCTGTATGCCATATTTAACCTTCTGTTTAAAAATCAGGGGACTAGTAAACCACCTTTTTATTCATACATATTAGATAAGGGCTGCATTTTAATTCCCTATTTGTGTGTTTCTGAAAACTCATTTTCATGTCGATGCAGCTGCTGGAATGATGCAGCTGCTGGAATGATGCAGCTGCTGGAATGGTTACTGGAATTAATTTATCCTTTATTAAAATGAAGAAGAAAAAGAAGAGGAGAAAAAAAAGAAGATCATAATCAGTGTTGTTTTTTTCTTGTTTGCTTGTTTGTTTTGCTGTTCATGGCTAAGCTTTATAAGATGGACAAAGTTTTCTATATATACACACACTCACTAGACACTTTATTAGGTACACGTTGGTTTTGTCTTCAGAACTGTTTTAATTCTTTATGGCACAGATTCAACAAGGTACTGGAAACATTCCCCACAGATTTTGGTCCATATTGACATGATAGCATCACACAGTTGCTGCAGATTTGTCGCCTACACATCCATGATGTGTATCTCCCGTTCCAAGTGTTGTAGCAGAAATCGAGACTCATCAGATCAGACAACATTTTTACAATCTTCCTCTTCAATTTTCGTGAGCCTGTGCAAACTGTAGCCTCAGTTTCCTGTTCTTAGTTGACAAGAGTGGCACACCGTGTGGTCTTCTGCTGCTGTAGCCCATCTGCTTCAAGGTTTGGCGTGTTGTTCGTTCAGAGATGTTCTTCTGCATACCTTGGTTGTAATGACTGGTTATCTGAATTACTGCTGCCTTCCTATCAGCTCGAAGCATTCTGGCCATCCTCCTCTAACCTCTGGCATCAACAAGGCATTTTCTCCCAGGGAGCTGCTGCTCACTGGATATTTTTTTCTTTTTTCGACTGTTCTCTGTAAACCCCAGAGATGGTTGTGTGGGAAAGTTCCAGTAGATCAGCAGTTTCTGAAATACTTAGACCAGCCTGTCTGGCACCAACAACCATGCCACGTTCAGAGTCACTTAAATAACCTTTCTTCTTCATTCTGATGCTATTTTTGAACTTCAGCATGTTGTTTTCACCATGTCTACATACCTAAATGCATTGAGTTGCTGGCATGTGATTGGCTGATTAGATATTTGCATTAATTAGTAGTTGAACAGGTGTGCCTAACAAAGTAGCTGAGCAGTGAGTGCACATATCTGTCTTCCTCTCTAGACAGACAGACAGACAGACAGACAGATAGATAGATAGATAGATAGATAGATAGATAGATAGATAGATAGATAGATAGAATTGAAATTGATGACATGTTCATTTGTCATCAGTCAACAGAGCTGCATGAGAAGCATCCTTTGTGGAACTTCATTAATAACCTTTCTATTTACAGATGTGCACTAAAGGTGAACAAGCCAGGCAGGTGAGTTTCCTGTTTGAACTTTCACTACCTGTCAAGCTGCTGGGATTGAGATGGCTATGCCTTCATGCTCACAATAAACACAGTAATCAAGGCAGACATTTCACCAGCACTAAATACCTAATGTACAACGCAGGTCTTAAAATAACAATTAGCATGGAAATGGAAGAGGGGTGATTATAAATTCCATTCAGGAAAGGGTCTTGGCTGTAAGCTGGGAGGTGGCAGGGAGATCTCGGGGAGTCATGCGGTTCAGAAATGGGGGGGGCAGCAGTTTTTGCAATCAGCGTTAAATAGAACAGTTTTGTGCCTGTGTGATTGTGAAGTGGGCCATTACTCGTTGATAAGAGCACTTTTTCCTTGTGTCGCTCTGATTGGGCTGAGCATGCTGCTCCCTCTCACATGCTGTCCCAATGCAATCAGGCCCCTCTTTCACTGCACTGCCATTTTCACCGCTGTGATTTCCACCCAATCCCTCCTTCGCCCCCCCCACCTAATGCAACAGCCCTCCTCCACCCCCCCACCTCCCGCCCTTCAGCATCCCACCTCCCCCTTCAGATTCAATGAGTACCCATTTACAGCAAGGAGAAAAGGTCATGCCAAACTCGTTGTGTCAATTGTAAACCACCCCAATTTGGACTGATTTCAATGAAATAAAAGAGTAGTTGCAGCACTAAAGAAAGCAAAGGTCCATGTGGAAGTAGCAAATTAGGAGAGTTTCTGAGAAACTGGTCAGGGTCAAACGCTCAGTGCTCCGCTGGGTGAGACTCATCCATAATCCTTGTTCTTACTATATTAGGGTATGTTGTGTGCCCTTAGAAATTAATCTTTTAAAAAATAATAAAATATAATTTGGATGTAGAGCTATGTCACATGGTTCCAATTTTGGATAAAATAAAAGAAAGGAAAGAAATTTGTGCAGGGCTTTGATTTTCACAGCAAACATGAAATGTTTCTTTCTGGATAAGTGAGAATGACAGTTTTACCAGTCATTTTTCTTATTTAAGTACTTTTATTACTACTTATTCACTAACATAAGTACTTACTTATTTTACTTATTTATCAGTGTGTATTATTGCACTCTATGTTGCACTGAGTGTTCTCTATTGCCTGGGTAAGCAAAATGTTATTTTACTTTTCATTCTGTGCATAAAAATGACAAATATCAATCAATCTAATCTATCTTATATAACTATATTAAACCCTGTGATTTGATGCTGTTTACTTTAAGATCTCTCAGACTCTGCTCCTGTATGTGTGAAATTACAAATATTTCCTTTTTTGTTTGTTTGTTTGTTTGTTTTTAAGGGTCCAGTCTGGCCCACAGTTTTGCAGAATATAAACACTACAGATAAGAAGTGCATAATTTTGGACCTTTCGCTTTTTTTGGTAACGTCCTATAGAAAATTATCACATTCTCGGTGTGGTTGTCTGAATTGTTCACTTTATCCAAGCCTGAGGTCTGAATCATCATCATCAGGTTTACTGTTTTTGTACTGACAAAGACTTTACAAATGAGCTGCCATAACCCAAAAAGTAAGGTAGTTCAGCTGGGGAGCTGTGTTGATGGATTTCTTTGCTTTACAACAGTGACATTTCTTTGTGATGACAGTAGACTGACTGATTGTGAGGTAACTGGGACATATTGTTGAAACTGCACTTATTTTTTTTATGAAAAACCTTAGTCTGTTCTTCATCCGTTTTATTAAATGTGAATGTGAATGCACTCAAACTTATTTTCACCAAAAGAAAGGGGAAACTTGGGTAATTATATAAGATATTCTAAGGTTTGGTCCACTAGAGATCAAACTGGGCTGTATGTAGCCCATGAACAAAAGTGAATGGTAACCTTTAACTTTGCCACTAAAGTAGAATTACATTTGACATATGACAAAGTGCTAAAATGAGTATGAACACTGTTATTATGGTGAAAACTACTTTTATATGTAATATAAGCTAGAAATGAATAATTAAATAACTCCGTTTTTGCCAGACACAAGCACAAAAATCCAGTTACTTTTGGTCCTTGGTTGCAAAATGATCCAAAGCTGTGGACCCAGCTTCTAACCCAAACCCTTTTTTGGCATCAATTTGGATGGTACTATTGCTGACCTACTTTAAACCTCTCATATATTACGGTAGAGTACACCAGACTGTATATACCACAACTGCCACCTACAGTCAGATGTAAAGCAGTGAAGTAGCAGAACAAGTTTATAAGTATGTTGACAGATGAGAAATTGTTTTTGTCTGGTCCATATCACGCAAAACATTTTAGAAGTCAGCCGTGCAATGCTGAAATGAAAACATGCAACTGTTACACACTCAGATCTCCATCTTTCCCAACATCTGCTCAGGCATTTCACAGACAGTGAATTGGAGTGAGATTTGATTGTCTTTTACGTTAATATGCTCAGTAGGTCTTTTTGGCATAACTATCACTGTCTTTTTTCTCACCTTTGACCTCTTCCACTGAACTAGAGACAACAAAATAAAGCCGTTTTCAGACTTTTTCCTACTGTGTTCAAAGACTTTTCCACTATGAAGGATTCTGTGTGGTTGTCTCACAGGCTGTTTTAGTTGAAACGTCTGATCTGCAGTATGCAATGTTTGAGCTGCGTGATCTGATAAGGAGCATTCATGTCCACCAGGTGGAACAGGACACATCTCGTTGAAGGCACGCTAACTCCTTTATGCCTCTGCGATGGTGCGATACAGATGCAGGCTCATGCTGGTGCAGGTCAGACAGTTATCCCACAAAACAGCTGAGGACAGAAAATATCCCTTTGTTGGTGTGTGTGTGTGTGTGGTGGCTACAGTGAAAGGATGTGTGCAGCGTGGGATTGCGTGAGTGACAGGGTTGAGCGGGTGAACGAGTGAGAGTAAAAAAATAAAAAAACAAACCAGTAGCAAACTGTGTGTTTTCACTCAAGTAGCTCAAGCCGTGTGTTGATAAGACTCCAGCCCTTCTAATCCCTGTGGGGTTTCTACATTTCCTCCTAAAGAGAACATATAGTTTCCTCCTATCATTGCTTAGATGGAGAGTGAAAGTTTACCTGATTTGCATACCAACTTAAAGCAGGTGAGCTACCTGATTTTCTGTTCTGAGCTATGCAGCATGTGCAAAAACACTCAGAGAGCCAAATATATTTACTTTAGAACAGCACTCACATAGAGCTAAAATAAAATCAGTTTATGATGTTTCCTGAGTTTCAAAAATTAACAATCTGCATTTTACTCTTCGTTTATTTGTTAAGGAGGAGTCTGCTGATTATTATTAGTTTCCCATATTGTACTTGTGTTTAATAATACTGATCCTGGCTGTTGATGACTGGATGGGGTGACAATAACTGGATATACTGTATTTTAATGTTACAGCCTGCTTTCATGGTCATACAATGGTAGTAACATAATTATGTAAGCATTTTACCTTTCCTAAGGACACACAGTGAAAGTTGATTAGTTATAGAGTTCTTATATTTCCACCCTGAGAAAGGGTTCAAATACAAAAAAAGGATATTAAAACCTTCACAGAAGTCAGATTTCTTACAGATCTGCTGCAATAGACGGTATCACTTTTATGTAAGCAAACATAACTGAAAAAGGATTCATAAGGATTCAAATCGTAACACAAACCTCAGTAACTGAGCCTTCAGACCAAGAGAGACTCCAGATGCCTGTGGTGCACTGCATATCAGTTGGTTTAAGTTGTTTGCTTAACTGTAAATTGGTTACCAACAAATTCAACTAATGTGGGTCCTGCAGTTTGAAGAGATTGTAGATTCTATCACGCTCACGTGGCGCATATTCTTTACTAATCTGTGCGAGTTCTGGCTGTATGAAAATAAATGGGCAGAGAGGATGGTAGGTAATTTTTTTTTAACACAGTGGTTCCAAATCTTTTTGTTTCAAGACCTCCATTCAGGGTGTAGTAAGATATTTAATAGTATAGCAACGCTGATAAAAAAAAAATTCCTCTGAACAGAAGAATTTTCTTTCTTATGACCTCTAACTAATATTTAGATAAATGACTGCCCAGAACAAACTGGCAGGTGTTGTTTGGCTTGTTGATCAAACATAAGCTGATGGAGTAATTAATTCTGGCAGAATACATATAATATCATATAATAACATTGTACAGATTAAGAAAATAGAGGGATTGATTGAGTCCTGCATTCAAAAAACACAGAAGTAGCAGTAAAATGCACTTAATGTGTGTAAAATTAATATACATATACAGGAATGACATCTTTCACAGTGTTATATTAATACACTATATAATTTATATTACTGGATCTTCATTTAGTTTATTATTATTGCTACTGGACTGCAGTGTTGCATGTTGCAGCTAGCTGAGGTGCTGCTGATTTGAAGTTCTTTATAATTAGGGCTACAACCACCCTGGAGGAGATCAGATTACTTCTCTTAAATCCACTGTAAAAACATGTTTATAAAGCGTGCATCCACAGGATTTGTGGTCTGAATTTACCTTTAAGTCCTTCTTTAAGGCCTATTTGATATGAAAGCATTTATTTTGTTTATTGAGCATCTTCCATGCATTTCTTTCGCTTGGCTTTTCACTTTTTTGTAGCTTATGTAAATTCTGCCATTTTATTAAATCTTTATCATTATTTGCATCAGTTTAAGCTACAAAAATAAATCATAATTACATGTGTTTTATGTAAGAGCTTGCTGTGGCAAGAAGAGCTTAAACAGACCTTTCTGAAGGAGTAGAAGTACGACCTACTCACAGAAAAGTTGTGAAATAAAAACTATATTAAACTTATACTTACTTAATACATTTAAACAACGAGAGTCTTTCTTTTTTTTTTAACCATTTTTCCATCATTAAATCATGTAGCAACATTTAGGCATGCAGATGTTTCAATCGAACATTCATTTGAAAATATTTATAATAATATAACTGTGAGAGACTTTGGCCCCGCTCAAGACTTGCTTTAAACCGCAAAGCTTATTTCCAAGGGGAGGCGCGGCTAAGAACGAGGAGAAAGTATGGGTTATGAAACGCCCTCTGGAAACAGCTCGGGGCAAACTGACTGACACACACAGGAATCCTGGAGGAGAAAGAAAGGATAGCAGCGCTTTTACTTTGAAAGTGGGACGACTTTTCCAGGCTGGACGCAGACATGCGCTGGAAAAGTGAAGTAAAAGTAGAGTGTTGCATTGTTAAGGAGAATGAAAACGGATCTCTGGTGTCCAACGACGAGGTGAGTGAAAGGCAGGCGTATAGCTTGTACTTGCGATCAGCAGGTTGAGGTGTGAGTCAGTATCAGAGATTAAATATTAGTCGAAATTGCTTTGCCAATTAAATCAGAGTGGGCTTCAGTCTGTCATTAAAGCCGGCCTTCCACACGCTGCGGCTCAGTATTTTTACAATTTGAAGAAATGTCAAAGAAAATTACCCCTCCCCGAATTCTGCAATTAAAACTCAAGTAGTTAATGAGACCTCTTCACCTTTTGGTTGCCCCGGGTAGACGTTTGTGGCGAACTTAGCCTTTTAATTGCTGTTATTAAATAAATCAATCCTCCTTTTCCTTGCGACCTCGCGCTGCTTTTCTGATTGACACGTGAAATTGGCGTGTTGGTTGGTTTAACCGCAGCACGCGCGCGAGCAGTCGCTGAATCACAAATTCAGAGCTCAAGAACATAATGGACATGGGATGAGTATTAGTTCAAGTGTTGTCTGTTTTTGTAAGTAATGACTATCCTTCTCTTTTTAAATGTCATTTTGGTTAATCGCCGGCGTTGTCATGGTGAAAAGTGAAAGGCATGATATTTATGGGAAGGAGCAGGGGGCATTTAAGGCAGCTGCGACAGTCTGACAAACCAGCATCCTCTTCTCGCCGTAGCTTCTCGTCATGTGTGAAGATTGCAAAGGAGACGAAGAGCTGCTGGGCAAATGCACTGAAGACAGGAGAGACATAATGGTAGGCGGAAAGGAAATGGTGCAGCCAAAACTTGATTTATTCTCAAAAACTTTTTTTTAAAGTTTATTTTTTATTTATTATTTTTTTTTAAGTTTTTTTAAAATTTTTTTCCTTTT
>VUQS01029717.1:7500-10206 GCA_015108495.1 Heterochromis multidens | reverse complement strand
AGAAATTGTGTAAAAAAAAAAAAAAAAAAAAAAAAAGATTGAGCTTTGTTCATTTATACCTTTGGGGTCAGAAGGATGTCAAAATGGAGCTGGGCATTACTTTATATTTTGAGTTTTCTGCTTTATTTGGAAAAAGGAAAACATTAAAGCAAACAAACACTGATTTGTTCTATTTCTAGCCTTAAAATGGTCAAATTTAAAGGTTTTATGGCCCAGAACAATGCCCTCACCCCTTTTCTTTATGAAGCCACTCTCCGACGGCTGGAGAGTAGCAGCACTTCGTTTTTTTTTTGTTTTATTTTCCGGAAAAGGAATATGTATACAGTTACTTTTTAAAATTGTGGCACAGGAAATTCAGCTATAATACTCATGTGTGCAAACACTTCAAAGGACTCAAGAAAAAAAAAAACCTGATGTTAGTGTCACAGGTGGATCAGATACATGGTTGTGTCTGACCGTCAGAGCTGACAAAAGACAGACTTTAATTTTCTAAATGAGAATACATTTTAGTTCTAGACAAGAAAAAAAACCCTCAAAAAATCAGTTTGTTTGGGTTTTTTTGCACCTTTGTGCGCCTTTTCTCTTAGCAATATTAATTATACACGTGGCTTCAGCAATTCCCATTTTAGTTTTATTATTTCATTGAAATAAATACATGATTTTGATCTATCCAGAATATCCCAAAATGTTTATGTTTTCCATCATTTTTATAATTACGTTTTTCTGTGTGAATTTAACCCTCTTTGGCAGACTGCTCACTTTAAAATGAAAATCTCAGATCTCCTCAGTTACTCATATTCAGGTGAATCATGTATTTCCTTCCCACAGGACCACATAGTAAACCCGTGTTATTTTGTTACTCGTGCACATGCAGGTGATGCAGGCTCAGTTTGCTCAGGACAACAACCCAGACGCCCAAACACTGCAGAAACTCGCAGAACAGACAGGCCTCAGTCGAAGAGTCATTCAGGTCAGTTAAAGATCGGTGCATGCAGACAAAACAGATGATGGATATGTCATCTGTTATGACATTTTTTTTTTATTATTATTATTGTTGTCATGGCCAAAGTTGGATTTCATGTACAGCATTTGGTATATGCATTGCATTGTGTAAATAATTTTTGCACAATCTGGATGACTTATGTTACCAAACAAACTCCTACATGACCAAACAGTTCAATTAGTAACCTGGAATCTGAGTGCAAGTAAAAAAAAATAAATACAAAAAAAATAGAAAAAGGTGCCATGCTACATTTCTAAAGCTTTTACATAATTTTATACTTACGGCTGAGATACTTTAAGCAGGTTTGCAATGCAGCTTCCACTAGAGTTTGGCACTTTTTTTTTTTTTTTTTTGAGAAAAAGACACCTTGAGCAGATTTGTGCCTGTACTGACTGTTGCTGACTGCTCAGTCCATAAAACAACTACAAGACAGTGACAGTGGTTTTACTCACCATGATGAAAGGTGACTCAAAAAATGAGCTTTGATTTGGCTGATACAGTTCACAAGCTCACTGTGTTTTGTGACAGTAGCCTACACGCTTCTATCTTGGCGTGCTGTTTCAAATGCAGTCCTGCTAAAGGTGCCTGTCCCGTTAACTCAGGTCTGGTTCCAGAACTGTCGAGCACGCCACAAGAAGCACGTGAGCCCCAACCACACCTCCAGCACCCCCATGACCTCACTGCAGCCCAGCCACCTGTCCCAGCCCACCCCAACTCCCGAGGAGCTGCAGTACACTGCCTACGGAGGCCCAGAGGGGTCGATGCTCTCCGCACTACACTCCTTCATAGACAGTGAGCATGAGACTTTTTATGTATTACCATGACTGTCTGTCACAGTGCCTCACAGCACAAATATTAAATAGGAATTCTTTATTCTGACATTTTTAAATAATATATTTAATTACTTTTATTTTAATTGCCCCTATTTGAATTTCCAAACACAATAATTCCTCAAATAAAGATGATTTATGTCTGCAACGAGCCAGGTTTATAGGGACTTTATTTAAGCATTTTAGTTAGCATTTTATTCTATCACTTGCTTTACTAGAAACAGAAAATAAGACAATCAGTAGAAATGACTAAATAAATAAATCTAGACAAAGAAAGAAAAGGTTCATCCCGTTTGCTGATGGTTTGATGTTTTGTCTCAGTAAGAAAAAAAGAATCCCTTTCAAAGTTAAACAAGTGATAGATGACTTTTCTAAAATATAGGATGAAAACTGAAATGATGCAGGTAATAAAAAATGATCTTGCAGCCTTGCAGCACACGATGAGATAGTGAAGTTTTGTAGTCAGATAACAGATAGTCAATCTTGTAATTTTTTTTGTTGCCACTCTTTTTGTGCTTCTCTTGGTGTAGTGTTTCACCCTCCCCTGTTCGAGACTGGGAGGAGACACAAATCCAGCCTCGGGTGGGGAGTCACAAGTTAAAAGTACTCTCAGTACCAGTCCCAGACCTGGATAAATGTGAGGGTTGCATCAGGAAGGGCATTCGGTATAAAATCTGTGCCAAATCAAACATGTGGCTCCATCTTCTTTGATGTCCTCTTGGGAAATTAGGGAGCAGCTGAAAGTAGCTTTTGTATTTGTTAAATATTACATCTCCAGAAGGTTTGTGACAGTCTGTATTTTGATCGACACGTGATGCATATCAGGAGTTCAACGAGGAAACATTAAATACTTTACAATGCAAAAAAATTCTT
>VUQS01029717.1:0-2500 GCA_015108495.1 Heterochromis multidens | reverse complement strand
TCGAGAGAGGAAGTGAACAGTTATCTAGTCCCCCATGCCTTTTCTGTGAGGACCTGAAGTAACAGCATGTCCTTTCATGTACAGGTCATCCCTGACAGGCTGGGATGCATCCAGTTTCGATGTTTAGCCCTACAGTACTTGCTCTCAAGCATCCAGACCCCCACGCATACAGTACATATGGAGAAGTGAGTCAGAGAGCCAAAAGTTTAGTAAAATGCATCACTCAGGAAGCAGTGCATGTTTTGGCACCCTCCTCTCCTTTGCGCAGGATCTTGTGCAGGCCAGGAGACATGTAGTAGGGCCTGGAGGAAGAACCATCATTCCTTTCCAGGTCTTCACCTGAGACCAGGTCCCAGCAAAGGAATAGGAGGCGCAGGAAGAGCAAACAGCACACAGAGTGACAGCCAGAAAAAGAAAGGAAAGCAAAGACTCAGTAGAGATATCAAACAAGGATATGCAAGACAGAGAGCTAAAAACAAGTGAATGAACAGGAATTATTTACAGCTATTAAAAGGAGGAAAGAGTTGCAGAAAGCTGCTGACATGCTGCTTGTCATTAGATCTTTAACCATAGCAGGAGTGCTTCTGCATTAAAAGTCATATTTTCACTGTGCTACATACTTACAAAAGCACAGGAACAATGTGTCCACACATATGGCATAGACGTTAAAAAAGCCGTGTGCGATCATGTAGGATCCAAATATCACCGTCTGAAAGAGTTAACAGGTCAGTCTGCATGTTTTATACTGTCAGTTACTGTCTTGTATTCCTGCTTTATTGTACAAGATTAAAAACACTGCATTCCAACAAACACCAAAACATTATGAAGAATCTAAATCGCTGAGTCATAAATCCTTCAGCAAACTAATCAGCTTGTGCAGCACTGTAAAAACTGCAAGTGTATCAAAGGAAGCTTAACAGCTTTTCAGAACAACTATGAATAAATATGTACTTAACAAATGTTAATACTTATAATTAAATATTTGCCAGAATAATGCTTCAATTACTTTTTAACAAAACAAGTAGAGGAGCAATGCTTATAAGAACTGGTCTGTTCTGCTCTGATGATTTTTCCACTGTACCAAACCAAGAATACAGATAAAATCCTTTGTGTGCACCCTGTAAAAGACCAAGTCAGAATACAAATATATCTCAGTCTAAATCAAGAGCAGTTACTACTGTAATACAGTTAGGTCAATACATTTTTGGACAATGACACATTTTTTGTAATTGTGCCTCTGTAAACCACCACAGAGGATTTTAAATCAAATAATCATGATGTGATGGAAGTGCAGATTTTCAGCTTTACTTCAAGGGGTTTAACAAAAGTATTGCATTAACTGTTTAGGAATTATAGCCACCTTTATACATAGTTCAGAGGCTCAAAATTAACTGGACAAAGTAACATAATTTTAAATATAAGGATTGTTTTTAATACTTGGATGAAAATCTTTCACAGTCAATGATTGCCTGAAGTCTGGAACCCATGGACATTACCAATTGCTGTGTTTCCGTCATTGAGATGCTCTGCCAGGCCTTTACTGCAGCCACCATCTGTTGCTGCTTGTTTGCGGCTCTCTCTGCCTTCAGTTCTGTCTTCAGTAACTGAAAACATGCTCTGTTGGGTGGAGATCAGGTGAGTGACTTGGCCATTGAAGAATATTCCATGTCTCTGCCTTAAGAAACTCTCGGGTTGCTTTTGCAATGTGCTTTGGATCATTATCCATTTGCGCTGTTTGTTCGTAACCTGGTTCCACTGGCACGCCCATGCCATAACATTGCCTCCACCATGTTAGACAGATGATGTAGTATGCTTCAGGTCATGAGCTGTTTCTTTCCTTCTTCATACAGTCCTGATCAAAAGTTTAAGACCACTTGAAAAATGGCAAAAAATCATATGTTGCATGGTCGTAACAAGGTTCCAAGTAGAGCTTCAACATGCAACAAGAAGAAATGAGAGTGAGACAAAACATTTTTTTGAGCATGCAATTTATTGAAAACAACACTTAAACTGAAACAGGCTGTTTCACAGCTGATCAAAAGTTTAGGATCACACCTCCAAAAAAACCCGTAAACCCCCAAAACAGAAATCAAAGTTCCAAACACGAACTCAGTAATGAGTAGCTCCACCGTTATTGTTGATCACTTCAAAAATTCGTTGCAGCATGCTTGATGCAAGCGTTTCCATGAGGTGAGTGGGAACATTTCTCCAAGTGGTGAAGACGGCCGCACGAAGGGCATCTACTGTCTGGAACTGTTGTCCATTTTTGTAAACTTCCCTTGCCATCCATCCCCAAAGGTTCTCAATTGCATTTAGATCAGGGGAACACGCAGGATGGTCCAAAAGAGTGACGTTATTCTCCTGGAAGAAGTCCCTTGTCCTGCGGGCATTGTGTACTGTAGCGTTGTCCTATTGAAAAACCCAGTCGTTACCACACAGACGAGGGCCCTCAGTCATGAGGGATGCTCTCTGCAACATCTGGACATAGCCAGCGGCCGTT
>VUQS01029712.1:39743-56299 GCA_015108495.1 Heterochromis multidens | reverse complement strand
ATACTGCCTAAGGGAAGCATGTATAATGTAAACAGAATTGGTCCCAGCACAGAACCCTGTGGAACTCCATAATTAACCTTAGTGTGTGAAGAAGACTCCCCATTTACATGAACAAATTGGAATCTATTAGATAGATATGATTCAAACCACTGCAGCACAATACCTTTAATCCCTACAACATGCTCTAATCTCTGTAATAGAATATTATGATCAACAGTATCAAACGATGAGTCCACTGTGAGAGGCCATAAGAAGATCATTTGTAACCTTCACTAATGCTGTTTCTGTACTGTGATGGGTTCTGAAACCTGACTGAAACTCTTCAAATAAACCATTCCTCTGCAGATGATCAGTTAGCTGTTTTACAACTACTCTTTCAAGAATTTTTGAGATAAAAGGAAGGTTGGAGATTGGCCTATAATTAGCTAAGACAGCTGGGTCAAGTGATGGCTTTTTAAATAATGGTTTAATTACCTTTGAGTACCTTAAAGGCCTGTGGTACGTAGACCATTAATAAAGATAAGTTGATAATATTTAAAATTGAAGTATTAATTAATTAACTTCACAAGAGCACAAGTCAGAAAAGGTGATTCAGATTGAGACTTGACTAAACACTGAATGATTAAACTCTTCAGCACATGCTGAAATAATCCAATGTAACTTTCACAGCATCTGAGAGCTGAATCAAAGAAACACTGACAGTTCTCATATAACTTAATCCTGAGCTGGACGGGGGAAAAAAAAGATCTGTGTTTTGAGAGCGAGTGGAGTGACCCAACCTGGTCAAGTGTAACTGAGAAGGCCATGTCTGGTAACCCCAGGTGCAACAGAGGCGTTAAATGATGTGAGGAAATAAGCAATAACTGCAGAGCGTGTATGCGTACTTTTACAAAAGCAGTGTCGGGGTCAATCAGTGTCCCGCAGTGGCAGCGAACAGCTGGAAACACAGAGGATCTCTGACTCTGAGAGCACGACCTGTTTCACATGCAGCTGGTTAAAGAAGGTGTGCCGCTAGAAGGATTTTACATTTTCAGGACATGCTAGTGCTATGAGCAGACAATGTGGCAATTACCATCTTAAGCTGCTGCTATTCCCTGCCACACACTGTACAATATTTATTAAGATCCGTTATTTTTATTTTAGCATATTTTAGTACTAAGTTTTTAAAAGATTATTTTAGTATTTATTCTAGTTGTTTATACTGTTACCTGTTGTTTGGTAGTGTGTCGCTATACCGAGACATAAATAATCTGTGTTTCGTTCATATCATGTTAATTGGTTGAATCACAATAAAGCTGAGTCTGAGTCTGATTTGAAAATTAAAGTTTCAGCTCTCATACATGAGATAATGAAGGGCCAAGAAGCGAAGCTGTGTAAGAATGCACAGTGTTTTTATAGTGTTAGACAGTTTCCTACATGTTTCTGCCAAAGGAGTCTTGGCAGGCCAAAAACTAAATGGTAAAAAGTTTAGATTGACTGGGGACAGTTTCTTGACTCTTTCCTCCAAGTTTAATGTCTGTGCCTTGAGCACCCCCATAGGATCCAATTTTGAGGTGCGTTTATGCATTTGACTTCTGAACCGTATGCACAGTTTTCAAAAATAAGGTACCGTTTGATCCCTTTTAATAAACATTTATGCCATATTGGACTTTAAGCCTTATTAGATTTTATGAAAATTCCACAGATGTTTTCCAATCACCACCAAAATTGGTACACGCTGTGGATATCCAAAAAGGAAGACAGGAGGAAGTGCAGTCAAATCTGAACAATGCTTTGATTTATCAAAACCAAACTTAGTAGGCAGAGACTGTCACTGTCAAGGAAGCACAGACACATTTAGCCCAATAACTGTTTATATGTTTGCCTTAAAATCACTGGGCCTCATTCACAAACAGAGTGTACAAACAGATCTGTGTGTAAACCGTTGGTACCAACATTTCACACACATCAATATTTACTTACAGAATTTGTTTGTAGTTTGTGAACAAATTTTGACCTGCACAGCTTTAACGCACAACTTTAAACTGAATATTACTACTACAACTACTGCTACTACTAACATTATTATTAATTAACTGATTGATTTTTGGTCATTATTTGCAGTTTTCTAAAACACCATAAGCCAAAAATGCTCAGAATTGGAATTAAATACATACCACTAAGAGATTAAATTGGCTGCAAAATATTAACTGAAAAGGTGCAAGCTTTAATGCTTTTGAGACATATTGTTATATGCATTATCTTATCATATCATTCATTAAAAATGACTTTTATCCTTTCTGGATGTCATCACTTACAGTCTAACTTCTTGGTACTACCCCGATGCTGGAGAATCGTGATGTTTTTTAAGAACTGCTGTGAATTTCTCATCTCATGCTAACAGATTAGCTGCTCCTTATCCTCCACCTTCACCTCCATCTTCTTTTTCCTTTCTAATCACGCTGTAGAAACACTTTAGAAATTTGTGTCCTTTTGTGTCTTTCTCCTCGGACACTATTGGTTCAGTCAGACTTTCTCCTGCTTCTCTTTTACAACATCATCAGTGCTTTCATGGCCTCTATGAAACATGTTTCCTTATGTAGAGAAATAGGGGCGAGGCAGTATGAACAAAACTGGCCAGTGTGCACTTATTTTTTTTGCACAGGTTAAGATAATTTCTGCTCACATATTAGTGAACGAGGTCATTGTTTTTGTGTCTAATAATACTATGAGAGGTCCCAAGACCAAGACAAGACCCAAGGCCAATCATGCCATTTTTTTCTTTATCTTTACCAACATTGGTACAGATGGTGTACTGGCCAAGCCCCATGAAAGTTATCACATTGGATTTTAGATTTTCAAAATGTACAACATGTATGTCTGTTACAACCAACCAATCTGCGGTGAAACTACCACAACAAGAGATCAGATCTGTCTTCAAATCAATTTTAAAATGTACACAAGGTACTGTTAGAAACCCAAAACACTGTACGAGTGGCAGCTCATTTATTGTGTGTATATATACCCACCTTGAAGCCTGCTGCCTGCTGTTTTATGCCATTTCAAAGAAACATTGTTTTTGGTTTTAAATGTCCCCCATGTCTCAAGTGTGTCTGTCAGCCAGTTCAGATATGAGTGTTGGACTGATCTGGCATTCACTGAGCACCTGAAACCAACAGTAAGTACCCTTTTCTAACTTTATCACTAATATGCAAAACAACAGAGCTGCAATGATGTTCAGAAATCTGTAATTAATTTTTAATACTGTATAATAGGGCTGTGCTGATGGATGATGATGATGTCCATGTGTGGGGAGTGATATACTAAATCAACATTATTATTATGAAATTCATGACAAATTGAATCTGCCTGCTTATAGTTTCATGTCGCTTCTCCACTTATAACAGACACTTGCAACACAGACTTATCTGGGCGTCCAGGGGAGCACACACAGGTTCATGCTTGGACTTGTGCATTTATTGTAATGTAAATGTCCTCCTCATAGAAATAAAAAAGAAGACACACACACAATCCTTAAGAGTCTCCCACATGTGTTGTATTAGACTGCATTAAATAGCCAGGTGATCAATTGGTATGCACCCTCTGTAACATCAAATGGCAAAAGAACAACAAAATGCTTCACTAATTATCTAGAAATAAATGTCAGAATGAATCAGGGATCTGTCTGGAGAGTGAGACGCGTCAGCTGACACTTCAGTACAAGCTGAGAAGCCCACGCAGACACTACGGTTTCATCTGATACTCATGAAACTGGTGAAATCATTACTGGAATTGTGCCTCTTGAATCTCTATTTCATGTTTTCACATGGTTTTCCCAGGTGGAGACGGACCTGAAAGAGTCCCACAGTTAACAGTGTTGTTAAAACCGAAACAAGTGAACTGAATCTCCGAATAAAATGCTTTCTGTGTTTGGACGGGAATAAGTGAGATCCTCTTAATAAAGTGTAAAGTTACCGCACATCAGTCAGCCATGACTGCAATTGACTGTCAAATGGTGAAAGTAAAGAAATACATTTTCTAAGAGTGTCTCTGGTGGTATAGAAGGCGATGGAGTGTGAACAAACTGTATTTAATGAGGAGGAAGGTGGATTTTAGCTTTCCAAAACTAGTAAGAGCAGCAGGAATGGATTAATCAGTGAAATCATTACCATGGAAGCTAACTAGCTTACTTTAAACTATCCATCCATCCATCCATTCTCTTCCGCTTATCCAATTCAGGGTCGCGGGGGGGCTGGAGCCTATCCCAGCTGCCACAGGGCGAGAGGCTACTTTAAACTAACATAATTATATTTCCAAAGCAGTATTTCATTGCTACTGCAACTATGCATAGATACTGAAATTATGTTTGTTTTTTAATCATATTAAAAAAAGAAAAAGTGGGAAAACTGGGACTACTTTTCCTAGGTCCATTCTGAGGATGAGGGCTAACCATATTTTTTCAGCATGTTTGTTTTTTTACAATAAACTAGAATCAAATATAGAATATATGAGGGAAAGTTTGAAGTTATGTTTTCTTATTATGTCATACAAACCAGGGGTAGCTTTAGTACCAAATTATAACCAACCAACTCCCCACCACCACCTTTTGTTTTGGTAGTTTGCTAGTCTGGGGCCTTCAGGTGTGCTAACACAATGCCACAATCTTCCTAGGAGTGGACATCCCAGCAAATTCACCCCAAAGTCAGACTGTGCAATGGTCAGAGAAACTACCAAAAATTCAAGAACTACATCTTAGACTCTACAGGCCTCTGTTAGCTTGTTAAATGTTGAAGTTCATGACAGTACAATTAGAAAAACACTGAACAAGTATGGCTGGTTTGGAAGGGTTGCAGGAGAAAGACTCTTCTCTTTAATAAGAACATGGCAGCACAGCTTAGGTTTGCAAAGTTGCATCTGAACAAACCACAAGACTTCTGGAACAATGCCCTTTGGACAGATGAGACTAAAGTGGAGATATCTGGCCATAATGCACAGTACCACGTTTGGTGAAAACCAAACTCAGCATATCAGCACAAACACTTCATACCAACTGTCAGCAGAGTGGAAGGATGATGATTTGGGCTTGTTTTGCAGCCACAGGACCTGGGCACCGTGCAGTCGTTGAATCGACCATGAACTCGTCTGTATACCAAAGTATTCTAGAGTCAAATATGAGTCCATCTGTGCAACAGGCCCAAACTGGTTCATGCAGCAGGACAATGATCTCAGGCACAGCAGCAAATCTAAAACAGAATGGCTGAAAAAGAAAAGAATCAAGGTGCTGTGATGGTCCAGTCAAAGTCCAGACCTGAACGTGACTAAAAGGCTGTGGACCTTAAGAGAGCTGTGCATAAATAAATAACCACAAACCTCAATGAACTGAAGCAATGCTGTAAAGAAAAGTGCACCAAAATTCCTCCACAATGATGTGAGAGACTGATAAAGTCATGCAGAAAGTTAAAGATTACAAGTTATGTTGCTAAAGGTGGTTTTACAAGCTACTGAATCCTGGGGTGTATTTCATCTTTAACAGGACTGCACAGAGTCCTGTGAAAACTTTTATTTTTCACAAATAGAATATTAAGTTAATTTTACATCAGTAGTTTAACTTCTGGAATATAGATTAAGGTTTGTTTTGAATTAAATTATGAATAAATAAACGTAAGAAGTATAAAGCATCTAAACAGGATGTGAACACATTTCCCATCATGACTCAAAGTCGCTACTTAGTAAGAACATACGGCCTGACATTTGATGCCCTGCACCCAGACTCCTGGTGTTAAATTATGCTGAATGATGTCTTGATTTTCATACTGTTACATTTTTTATTCTGTTTTAATTTCCATACTCCTGAACTCACACTGGGAATGTATTCCTGCAGACTGAGTAATGATTTTGGGAAATGCAGTCGGGTCTCAGGAGGCAGCCATAAAACTTTGCTCCTTGGATCCACTCTAGAGATGGAATAATCAAAACCTCAAGTTTTCTTTGATCTAGAAAAACAGCTCTCTCTTTGTATTACCAACCCCATTGTAACATATTCAGATCAGTAAAACTAAGCAAAGGTCCTCCAAAAGGAAATGTGAAATTGGAACATGAGCCCCTACTCTGCAAAAATACAATATTACACTTTCATTTGATGACTTCTTAAGTGGTGAAACCATAGAGACAGAATAACTCCGTATGAAGACACCTTTTATGAGCACTGATGTCATTGTGCAGAAAGCAGTATTGCATTTTGGCAAAGGTTTTTACGTTGGGAATAAAACATGAGATTAACACTGATCTTTTTATCCAAAGTCAAAGCATATGAAGAACTCCTCACTGGCTCCAATTAGGTTTTCTATATTTAAAGATGGTTCTTATACCAGAGTTACAACTCCAGATAGTGACCAGAATCAATTTTACAAGCTACACAAGGCTTTCAGATGTTACCATGATGAGGGTTTTTATTTTGTTTTTAAACTGTTAATAATAATGTAAAGCTACTAAACTGCTGGAAATTAAAAATGTGTCTATAATAAATCTAAAGATATAAGGACAGTAAGTTGGACCACTGCAGCAGTGACCACAGCTGACTTCATTTGGGCTGAACATCTGTTCATTAGAGCTGTGCTACTCATTAGTGATGCATCAGAAGATAAATTCCAAAACAAGTGTACAATGGATGCAATTGTATCTTCAATGTTAATTCCCATTGAGTTCAAAGGAAAACAACAACTAGTGGGCAGTATATGAACTAAAGTTTAATATTGCCATAGCAGAATAATAATTTCAAAATTGTAAACTAAAAAATGTGAGACAGTATAATTCTAGGACATACAGTAGGCTTCTTGTATGGAGAAATAAACTTGCTCTTTCCAACAAAAAGGCGAAACAACACAATTTTAAACTTACTGACTGTAGCTACATGACAGAAGTGAAGCACTGATTGCCCCTTGGTGGTTGGTTACAGGATAGGTCATAAACCCCACTTCCTCCATGTTAGCAGGTGGAGCATGTGCCAAACTGTAAAAACAGCAAACTTCAAAAAAGTTTAGCAAGCTTTTTTCTGAGTTAAGCTTGAGATTTGCAAGTTGAGATAATTAGTGTTTATGTGTTCTTAGAGTTCATGCTAGTGTAACTGGCAACTAAGAGCACTACCAATCTATTACTTAGCAACTACCAGTTTCTGATCATCTTACTATAATAATTGTAGTGTATGTATATATGTCTGTATGTACGCTATCTCCTCGTTATCAGGTGGGTAATCTGAACGAAACTTTGCACAAACAGCGTCACACATACAGCGATTATTAACATAATCAAAAAAAGGGTTAATTATAAAGCCCAATTCTTTTGATTTTCGTATATATTACATTCATTTCATCATCCCCCTGCGAATGTGATCTTACGTTCTCCGCTTGTGTTTGTTTCACATCATGTTCAATGTACGTTGCCCGTATGTAAATTTGCATCTGCAATAGGATTTTGCTCGACTCACCACTAATCAGTATTACTTAATCATCACACTGGTAAGTGCCTTTTCAGATTGATGCGACACAGAATTCAGTTTAATTCAATTCAGTTCAATTCAAGCCAAATCACAACAACAGTCACCTCAAGGCGTTTTATATTGTAAGGTAAAGGTAAACAATATTAGAAAGAAAACCCGAACAATCAGAGGACCCCCTATGAGCAAGCACTTGACGACAGTGGGAAGGAAAAACTCCCTTTTAACAGGAAGAAACCTCCAGCAGAACCAGGCTCAGGGAGGGGCAGCCATCTGCCACGACCATGTTGGGGGTGAATCTGGTTACAAATGACATCATCAGATCAAGAGGACAGCATCCATTACTGCCCACTTTTTATCTTCATGTTTTTCTCCTAGGGGGAGGAAGTGGTGAAGCATTGTCCACCTGTATCTATAACCTGTAGATGGACGCAAGTTGTAACCAAAAGAACAGAAAAATTAAGCCAACCTGGAAATGGCAAAACTGCAGTTCCTGAAATGGCCACTAGAGCTTTTAAAAGTGACTCTCCATACACTCCTATGTTAAAATGTCCAACTTTACAACATAAACATGTTTACAGGCTGGTACAAAAAAATAATTTTAACCTCTATAGATAGATATCTCTGAGGAAAATGACTTTTAATTTTTAAATTTTTTATAATTCATCTACCCGGATACTGGCTTAGTGGCATGGCCAACACAGGCAGCTGGAGCTGATGGGAGTCTGCTAGGCCCCATGTCCGCTCCTTTGAGTTTTTAAACTAGACTACTTCACTGTTTTCCTGGTGTCTGTGTCTTGTGGAGCATTTTTAATGGATTATCTGACTGATATTATTTCTTGCTATGTGGTGCAGACCATCCAAGTTTTGTGCTTCAGTTTTGGTGAGTGAAATTTTAGTGTTCTATTACTCTGGTGTTACCACTAATTAGCTGACATGTTTGTCTGCGCATTACATCCATGCAATTTTTGGATGGAGCTTGCTAACAAGTTCAGGTGGTGACTTAGCACTCTGCCATTTTTATCTAATTATAGCTATTTTTGGCTTCTAAAACCAGTAACAAACACCAGTCCAAAACCAGTGAGGGTTGGAATTACACCTAGTGGATGTTAGAAGAATTTAAGTTTGAGGTACTTTTTACCTCTTGGGCTGAATCATGGAAGAAGATGAGTCTTGCCTGGAGAAGTGAGCAAAAATCCACGGATCAAATGCAGCACAGAGAAAAAACTAAAACAAGACAAAACACCGCTTTAAATTATTTTAATTTGTGTGTGTGTGTGTGTGTGTGTGTGTGTGTGTGTGTGTGTGAAATCATGTGACCATGGTATTTCTAGACACATGAAACTTTTGGTAGATGTGTCCCAAAGAGAAAGTGTATACTTTCCCCCCTGCAGATGGAGAAAACATAGGAAGCAATTAAAAGCTTGAGGTCATGTGCCTTCTCACCCATAGACTTCAGGAGGAGGAGGATGCCTGCTAAAAAGATAAAGCTTCTCTTTCTTGAGCTTCTATTACAAAGAGACTTCTCCACCCTGCTCCACCCAGTGACCCTCCTTAAGGCATGGCTATTTATTTGCTTACACAGCTTTCCAAAGCCTCATTCAGCCTCTAAAGGTCAATAACCACACAACACCTGTCTCAGTCAACACTAATTGCAACAAAATCTGCTTCTTTATTTGGGGACAAGGACACACTTATTTTAGACATTTGAGACACTGCATTTACACACACACACACACACACACACACACACACACACACACACACACACACACAACCTGCCTGCTTTTGTGCAGTATTTATGGTGAGATGAGGTGGGTAGACACGTGGGAACCTAACACCACATTTACAACCAATTGCTGTGCAATGATGAAGTGGTCCATTTGGTTCCGATTCACTATTTGTCCACGGCAGGCTTTGTTCTGTAGGCCTGCAGATCCATCATGTTCAAGAGTCAGCGGGACGTCTGAACACATCCCCTCATAGTGACACACATGATGATATTTATCAGCTAGAACCAACCAAATCATCCAAAACAGAAAGCGTTTGGTTGGATTTTTTTTTTTGCAATGTTATACACTTATTTATAATGTGGTATAGTATGATCTGAACCACACTGTAGTATTTTAATGATCATATAAGTTGCAGCTGGAGCCCATGCGTGGCTATCTGCTGTGTTTTTTGTAGAAAATAAGTAAATAAAAAGTGAGTAATAAAGTTAGATTGTATTGTATTCAGAGCCAATGAAGCTATTCCACCTGTTCTCTGTGTTTTCTTTCTGTTTCTGATTTATTTTCCTTACAACTCGAGAGAGAGGTAGATGGGTTTAGAAACTGTCAAGACGTAGCTGGAAACTGGAAGAATAAAAATTAAAGGACTGAGAGGAAACATCTGTCTGTTATGAAACAAAAAATAGCCATCAATCTTGAGATGTTGCATTGAAAGCAAATAACAAAAATGTGTTTTGTTGTCCACACTTTTATTGTATTACATCTTTTTCTTTGTAAAGCAGCAAATTCTGCCAGGCACCAAGAAGCATAATGATATCTAAATCAACAGGACTCAGCAACTGCAGTTTGTTTTAACTTGTGCCTGCTCCTGGTTTTACTGCCAGACAAATTTTGGCTCTGGTCTTCCCTCTGCCGAGGCCTACAATCCGCACCAAATGTTTCACATTACCCAGTGTGAAAACCCTCCTATTCCTCAGATTTTTTTTTTACTAGTCTATACATCCATGGAAACTTGATATTTCATATTTCATTCTGGTTTGTGGATGTCATTGCAAGTGGACGCCGGTTCACATGCAACCGCCCGACCGTTGCCTTTGATCAGCCTGACCGCAACTAATTGTGGACGGTGAACAAATGAAAGAAATATCGGGAGATTTCATGGGAATTGCCACTACGGCCTGCGCTGCCCGGTGCTGCTGTTAGGAGTTAAAATAACCTGTGACTATTTAGTCCGTTTCCTTTTACGGTTGAACAAAGATAATTTAGATGAAGTGGAAGTTAAAATGCACTGAGAAAAAGCTCTTCGTGATGCTGCTTGGAAGCATTTGCTGCTTAGAGGAATGCTGGGATTTAAAGTTTTCATCATCACACTGAAGCCATAACTCCTCGTTCACTTCTCAGCACATGGAAACATAACATTTACACTGCACTGCTTTTAAAAAGCCTTAACAGTGTGAGCACAAGTCAGAGCGACCTACTTCACATGTCCTGTTTGAGTCTGTAATAAATTGCATTTAGAAACATAACACCACAACCACAAAATCCCCATATGTTGTTAAAAGGTATTCACAATAGAGAGCTGAATTGTTCTGGCAAACAAAATTCATTCCTCGGACAAAATATCAAGGGAAAGATGTAGAAAAAAATTTAAAGCAGCATAAATGTTCCAAATGTTTAAGAGTGGCCAGTGGATCCCGAGGGGCTCATTCGCGATCGCTCTTTGTTCCTCGTACAGGATGTAACTTTGCAAGCTGGTTTTCATTCAGGCTCGAGCTCCAACAAACCAACAGCTCACTCTCTTAACATTTATCTTAGCTGAGATTTGCGTGCAAGTGTCTTTCTTTTCCTTTTTTTGAATACACAAAACCATTTTCCTGCTGTTTTGTGCACAAACATGTCAATAAGTTTGAGGTATGTGTTCGACCACGTAGCACGTTGACCTGCGCGGCTTCAGGGAGTGTTGGTAAAAAGGCGGCCGATTTTCCGGTTAGGAGGGCAGGTTAGCCACGGTCTCAGCAGCAGGTGACTGGAATGAGGTCATGATTTGGTCATGGGAGGGGCGACAGCAGGCCCTGTGTGTGTGTGTGTGTGTTGAAACCTCTGAACAACTGCTGTGAAGAGAAACATCAGAGGGCCGAGCTGCAGTGCTTTTCCCCACCGCTCAAGGTGTCGTTTCACACTGCTGAGGCCTGCCGCTGTGGAATCCTCTGAATGACAGCAGCAGATTGATTGATTTGCGTATCCATGAAAGAGATGGACTGCTACTACAAGCCCCAGGAGATAACATGGAAGAGGACCACAGTACACACCAAGGAGAAAGATTTTGAACCACCTGTGTAGCATTTAGACCACTTTATCTTACCCCTTGACTTTCCCTAAATGGTTATTTGCAAAAAATGACCTCCTGTAGTCCTCCTATGACATTTGCCTCTGTTTTCTACACCTCAGTACTTAAGCTTGCATGAGTAAAGCTTTTCCATGTGCTGCTTTAAACAAATGCTGCCACTCAAATAACTTAATAAAAAGCACATTTTAACCCTAACTACCACCACTAAAATCTTACTCACAAAGTCTTTGAATCCAAGATCATTTTTTTAGATCAAATTAAAGTTACTTTTGTTTTTTGACTGGGTTTTTATTCCACCTGTGTTCCCTGCTTTTCCCAGTTAGCCACAATCATGTAATCCTACAGTATTCTTGCTGAAAACCTAATTAATGAGGCCTGCCCCGTTTAAAGAACAGGAGATATACTCTTTTCTTCTGCTCAGTTTGAATGAATTTGACTGAATCGTTTGTAGCAGCCAGTATCTCAGTGTGCACTGGTCAGTTGTTTAATGGAGCGTTTAGGTTCAGGTACTGTGTAACTACATTTCAAAAATGTCAAGTGGCCATGTTATATTTCTAGCATTGAGGAAGGATTGAGAGCATCAACGCTGTAATGTAAATCTTTCGACACTCTTACTTTTGTTTCCAACTTCTGAAAAAAATTTCATGCAAATTTGAATTAGGAGTGGAACCTAGACACATTATCTGTTCGGCTATGTTTTTGCATTATTTGAAGCAATGATTCAAAACATGTTCAGAAAAGGCTGGTTTACAGCTGACTCCTGTTTAAGAGAAAGGAAGGAAAGAGTGTACTTTCAGGATGCAACGTGTGTGTGTCTGTTTTGAACAGCTACAGTTTCTGAACAGAGTTCACTTTATAAACCAGCGTAAACGCTCTGTCCACGCCCCCTGCTGACGAAGGCCCACTGAGGGTACTGTTGTGACAGAAATCAGCTTTCAGCTACGGTTCAGGAACCACACGTCCAATCGGTTTCCAGCTCCCCTGAAAGATAGCAGCTGAGTGTGAAGTAGATCACGTTGTTGAGGGAAAGGGAACAACTTACAATTACACACAGGCAGATATAGATTTTGCTAACACTTTATGATATGGCCCGCAACTAAAGACATAATTCCCCTGCAATTAAATTGAATTTCAATGTATTTTATTTGAAATTACAATGTAATTATATTTGCATACAAATACTTAAATGTACACTAGAATAAGGGGGTAACAAGTCATGTTTTTATAGGAAACAAAGAAATAATTATACTGTAAGTAGGTTTAAGTAGTTCATAAGTAATTTTAAGTACAGTGTAATTAAAAAGGGACAACTGAAAAATAGAAAATCCATCATGCACATCAACATAATGAATATTTAATAACAATTAAAAGTAAGATGTAAAAAGGCAAGATGAAGTTACTATAATACAGCTCGTGTCCCAAAAAGTATAACATATGATATTGTTTTTCCACTAAATTACCAGGTAATTACACACCACATAAAATTATTACGCTGTACTTAAAATTACTTACAGTATAATTTGTGTCTCCTTTTCTGTAAAATACCTGGAAGTTAGGCAAGGTTAAGCCATTCCACAATACGGCCCGCGCCCCCAAAAGTACAGAGTACTTACGATGTAAGATTACATTGTAATAAAACATAAATAATACATATTGAAATTCCATTTAATTACATGGGAATTACACCCTTAGTCGCGGGCCGTATTATAAAGTGTTAGCTTAATTTCTTTTCCTTTAATAGATTTACTTCTAGAGATTTTGGCATGTTCAGACACCATAGACTATCCAAATGTCAGTATGTTGTGCTGATACTTTTGGTATTGATGGTTTTTGCTACACCATAAAATGCTGTCTGAATACATAAATTATGGATGAAAATAAAGTACTTAAGTCTTAATGTAGCAGAAAAATAACATAACATAAATATCAAATTACTAATACCAATAATGTATCCCAATAAAAATAAGCAATCATATGATAATCATAATAATACCTGATTTTTTTTTATAGCTTTACATGAAAGTAATAGTTCATACGTTCCATGAAAATTACCCATAAGATATTTAGTGATTTAAA
This sequence comes from Heterochromis multidens, assembly GCA_015108495.1. NCBI lineage: Eukaryota > Metazoa > Chordata > Actinopteri > Cichliformes > Cichlidae > Heterochromis > Heterochromis multidens. The sequence goes on along the minus strand of VUQS01029712.1, from coordinate 42,675 downwards.
CACAACCAGGCTCAAAAAAGCTGAAATAATTCTCACATTCTCATTTCACATTTTACAAAAGAAAGCAACAAATCTGCTTTTGGGTTTAAACTATCATCACATCCCGACCTCATCCATCTTCTGTCAGTTGCTTTTAGTAAATCGGCTCGTCTTTTCTCTGTATGTAGCCTGGAGCTATGTACTGTATGGCAGCAGATCTTCAGGCCACTCACTGACTTCACCGGGCACCAAATCAGCTTGGCATGTTACGGCAAGCCTTCTGTAAGACATTGTCTTCAGTGAGGTATCGCCTTTCACTCTTTTCCTTTCCATGCCATTTGCTGTTCGGCGAGGGCAACAAAGTGGCATAAATCTCCTGAACTACCTGTTTGATAGTCGGCCAGAGGCCGCGTCGCCAAGCTGGGGTGGGAGGTGGGGGGATCTGACTGAATCTCATTTGAGCTCATAATGAGGGTTAAAACAAAAACTCGGTGTAAGTGGAGAAGGGAGTGTAATTAGCAAGAAGTCCAGTCTGTAAATACTCTGGCTTCAAAATGCAACCTGTTATGTGATATGATTCATAGAGTGTGTTGAGGAGGAGTGAGTGTGAAATTTCCTCTGCTTGGCGTTCTCAGCCTTCAGATCTGACAAGATGAATGAGCTTGATGAGCTCTTCAGTTTCCGTCTCAACCTCCTCACATTTGGCCTTCACGGTTTCTTTCCCTCACTTGCTGTGGAGCCACTTTACGGGAGTCATGAGAAATGCCGCCATCAAAGAATGACTTTGTTAGGATATTATGAGCTGATGTGAAAGTAAGAGAGGGGAAGAGAGAGAAAAGAAAGAAAACACTGGTAATGGATCATAAATTACACTTTTAACGGAACAACGTGATTTGATCTGGGTGTCAGCTCTTTTTAACTGATTGAAACAAGGAGGGCCACTAGGTTTCGTCTGGCTGTTTGGGCTCCAGATGATGTAAAAAGTGAGAAGGAGGAGGACAGTTTAGGCCAAAACAATTAGTCTCTGCAGACCAGTCCTGCATTGTGCCAAAGGCCTGCCAGAATGAGAAACTCAGATGTTCTCTCAGACCAAATGTCAAGTCAGATTGACTCATTTGTGGATCGGGTTCAAATGTGTACGCATCTCTGTCTGGGAAGAGCTCCGACTCTATAAAAGAAGTCCCTTGTGTCTCCCCAGTATCTAATTGTATCTAGCAGGAAATGATTACTTGATTCACCACCAGCTTAAAGAGGCAGAACTAATCAATCCCAGAGAGCCAACAAAAGCATTTCATGCAGAATTACTGATGAAAAATGAGTTATTCTTAAAGATACAGAGTTCCAGCGCCACTTTAAAAATCCAAATCAATGCATTTTAAGACCTCAGTAAATACAAATTAAGACCGAGCAAATTATACAAATTACATTCATAAGCCATAAATTCTAGTTTAACATAAAACTGTTGAGTAATAATACTTAATCAACAATAATAATTCAGCAATAATAATAATTAACATTCAATGATTCTTATACAGAATACAATATGGACAGTAAAGTTGATGCCTTTGAATTTTGAACTATCTATTATCTATGATTTATGTTTTTTTACTGTCGAGGGCTTTCTTCAGGGTATTGCCCACCGTGCCTGAACATTTTTTTGTATTTTAAGATTTTTTTTGGCACAACCTACAACCTTTAACTTAGCTAATGTAACCTATAGTAACCTAAACTGATTTTGGAGCTTGATATTGTTTATTGTAGTAATTAATTTCATATTAGGCCATAATGCTGTTATATTACATTTGTAATTTTTTCCATTATGTGTACATGGCTACTGTAAAGTTGCTATCTAAACAGTAGAATGTGTTTAATAAATGTACTCGATAAGAAAGGGAAAGTAATCAAACTGTGAAAACTTTAAAATTCATGAAGGTAATCTTACTGGTTATCATATTGTTGTTAAATGCAAATGCAGATATAATATTACTCAAGGTTAACTTAATAGCGGAACAATTTCAATTAATTGAAAATATTTTTGTTCATGTAACATCAGTCATGTTTTGCCAGAGTCAGGCTGCTGTTCACCACAAACAAGCTCTCATAAACCCAATATACACCATGCAAAAGCAGAATGAGGAACTACCCAATGAACATAGTGGAGTATATTCACTTTTTTAAATGTATTTTTTCTGAGCATCTAAGGGAGTAAGTTTTTAACAGCAAGTCCAAACCAGTTTTTAAGTGTAATTTAACTGGTCTGATTCTCTTTATATAAAACATGGGAACATCATAAACATGTAGAAGTCAGTTTCCCACTTTTGAAACATCAAGCTGGCTGAGCTGACTCCCCTGTGTAAATTCTTGCCAGCACATTTTTATCCTGCAAAGATTTGATACACTGAAGAAAATTTGTTGTGTAAAACACCTGACTTTGATATTTTGCAGTTCATATTCATTTTTCACAGTCAGTCCAGGATTGATCCCAACCAAACTCAAGCCAAAAACCTTTCCTCTGAGGCTGAAATTTATTTAGTCTTTGCTGAACTTTAACTCTAAAGCTTTACTTTTTCCTGTCTAAAAGCACAGTGGCTAATTTCTTTACATGACAAGAGGTAAAAAAAATTTGATTTTGCATGTTCAGCTTGTTTCTATGGTTGCTCTGATTTCTTTCAGCAGACCAAAGGCATGCTTGTTAGGTTAATTAGTGGTTCTAAATTAGCAATTTTAGAGGATCTGAGCATGAATGGTTGTCCGTTTTGGACTGATGGACTGGAGGCCTGTCAAGGGTGTATTCTTCTTCTTACTTTATGTCACCTGGGACAGGCTTCAGGCACCCTACAACTCTAGTTGGATGAGAGGGTAAGAATGTAAGGATGGATGGATGGAACGTAATTTTCACAAACTCTATCGTAAATAATTTTTCTTTCTTTTTTTTTTTTTTTTACTTAAAGCT
>VUQS01029712.1:0-33773 GCA_015108495.1 Heterochromis multidens | reverse complement strand
GCTGTGGTCACAGCGGTTTCCAGCATGGCCGGAGGCAGGTCACTGTCACGTTGCTCTCTGCTGATAAAAGTTTATTAAAGCCATTAGTTGTAATTTGAATATGACCAAACTCCTGTATCTTGTTCTATTCAATATCTGACTCATTCTGTCTGAGCCCCGCAGAGGTTTGAGTTCACTAACTGAAGTTTTTAACAAGTTTTATCTCACGAATATCAGGCTAACTCTAAGTTAGCCTGGTTGCTTGAAGCGAGTAAAAGAAATCTCTGCTGTACTTTATTAATGGTGTGAATTCTGCTCTTTAATCAGGGGAGCCAGGCCTAGCAGACGCACAGCACACACAGCTCATGGTTTTCTGTGTTTCTATATCACAGTTGGTTGACACTAAAGAATCCAGAGCTCCAGTTCTGTCTCCTGTCTCATCATTTCACGCCAGAACACAACGCGGTCCTGAACAGGCGTAACACACACGGGTTACATACACACACATCTGCTGTTGTCTTCTTCTCTCATTCCTCTCTGTCTGCTTTCCTGCTGATACAGCTAACCTCAGAATTAGTTAGCAGGTCATCTTACTGAACGTCTCAACAACTTTAAAGTTAACTGCAATGTTAACATCTTGAATAGGTTTTCCTTTATCATGCCTGTTTCATTCAAGTACTATCTAGCTGACTTTGGGAGAGACTACTAGCCTCAGCAGTGTTCGGGGGGAAAGGGGCAGATAAAATACAGACTGCTGTCTTCTACCAATTATATAATTTTGTTATGATAAAACAATATATATATCATTCAATAATACATGGTTTCAAGACATAACATGTAAGAGAATACAATTCTGGTAGTTTCACTGGAACGCACAAACCTTTCCACCACAATAGGGTGGCGATTCACGGAGGGGGCCCCCAACAACAAAGGATCTGTTGAGCTGAGCATAAAAGCAAGGCTGTCAATTTACCGGTCAATCTACATTCCTACCCTCACCTATGGTCACGAGCTCTGGGATGAGGTCACGGATACAAGCAGCAGAAATTAGTTTCCTTTGAAGGGTGGCTGGCTCTCCCTTAGAGATAGGGCGAGGGGCTCAGACTAGAGCCGCTACTACTCCACATCGAAAGGAGCCAGTTGAGGTAGTTTGGGCATCTGACTAGGATGCCTCCTGGATGCCTCCTAGGTGAGGTGTTTCAGGCATGTCATACCGGGAGGAAACCCTGGGCCAGACCCAGGACTTGCTGGAGAGATTATATCTCTCCAGCCAGACCCAGGACTTGCTGGAGAGATTATATCTCTCGGCTGGCTTGGGAACCATTCGGTGTCGTGAGCTGGAAGAGGTGGCCAGGGTGAGGGAAGTCTTGGCTTCTCTGCTTAGGCTGCTGTCCCCAAACCCGGATAAGTGGCAGAAAATGGATGAATGGATGTTTGGATGGATGGATGGATAATTCTGGTAATTTTTTTTTTTGTTTGTTTGTTTTCGTTTGTCTCTGATGAGCCCCCAACTGTACATGGGTACCTGGGCACATGCTCAAAATACCCATTGGATAATCCAGCCCAGACTACACTGGATTGTCTACTGATTTCAGGGTTGGTGTCCTTGGATAAGATGCTTCACTAAAAGGTATTCACAAACATGTTAGTTGTTTTTCAAGCTGACCTCTCTGCTTTTTCCTTTTCAGACAAAAGTGTGGGGAGGAGGGTATTTAAATCCATCATACAACTGTGATGAAGTAATTTAACTTTCCGGTAGTTGATTTACTGCTCCACACAGATGAGACCAGTAAAAACAAGATGGGTCCTCTCTAAAGACACAATTTTGATTGATTCCCACCAAAAAACTTTTTTTTTTAATTATTCAGGGGTTCTTTCTACTTTTTTCTTGCACCATTTTCCAAACAAGTCCACACACAATATACAGTTCCAACCCATCTATCACTGCAACCTAGTAACACATAATGCCTTCAGTGGGTGTGCACACAGATGTTGTCTGAGCAGGCAGATCGTCAGATGCTGAATGAATTAACTCTCTGTCTTAGCGTTGTTGTTGCTTCACCACTTTTAAACTGCCACACCACTTTTACTGCAAAGACAGAGTAAAGAGCAACACTTTAAAACACACCAAAATAAATGCAGGAGTCGAGCCATATGTGTGACTCATCAGAAGGGTGTGACGAGGAGTAGCTGGAAAGATGTTCACAGGTTTGAGCTTTCCAGATCAATAATCATGAGCAAAACATAGTGAAAACATAAATGATCCCACTTTGGTGTCTCTGTGGAGCCAGCTGTGGGACGAGTGACCTCCTGTGGAACCAGCTCCCAGTTTGGGTTCAGGAGACCGACGTCATCTCTAATTGTAAGATTAGGGTTCAAACTTTACTTTTTGATAAAGCTGATAAAGGTTGTTGTGGATCAGATGACCCTGAACCATCCTTTGATTATGCTCCTGTAGGCTCAGACTGCTGGGGGACTTCCCATGATGCACTGAGCATTTCTCCACAACTCTTTTTACTCCCCATGCATTTGTGTACCACTTCTGCATGTCATTAACTTTTGTATTATCTCTGCCATAGTTTTTTTTCTCTCTATGTTCTCCTCTTTTTTCTCTGTTCTCCCCTCACCCACCAACTGGTTGTGGAAGATGGCCATCCCTCCCTGAGCCTGGTTCTGCTGGACGTCGCTTCCTGTTATAAAGAAGTTTTTTCTTCCATCCCTCGCCAAGTGCTTGCTGGTGGGGGACTTCTAGGTGTGGTTGGTGTAACCGCTTGTACAGGGACTGAGACTAAAGACGGATTTTAACAAAGACCAGTTGGTGCAGCCCGCCCAGGATATGACTGTAAATTGTGTTTGTAAATGAAAATCAAGATAAAAAAAAATGTATTTCCAATTTTTAAGTTTTGCGTGTTTTGTGTTTATACTCACAACAAACTAGTATTTTCCAAAAGGCTAAACTTATTTTTGTACTTTGATGTAGACAAATTATTATTTGGATAAGATTTTTTTTCCATTAAGTAAAGTTGGTGCTCAACACAAAAATGACATAAAACACATAGATCCAACACAGTGAGGACTAGCTGCTCACAGAGCATCAGAGCACCATTTGTCAGGAAAGCGCTGCAGCTGCTGGAGCACTTTAATACTCGGGAGTTTATGATCTCGCCCATTCACCAAAGTGCTTCTTTCCCCAGGGGGTCATTACTGAGCTCCTGACTTCATAATGGTGCTTAACATTACCAATAAAGGGGGGATCCAGTGTCAATAAACAGAAGTGCCGATTTTTAACCGTTTCTGAGCAGAGAAGGCAGCTGACAGATTTGAATCCGAGGAGGTTAATCCAGGATACACAACATAAGATGTGGCAGATACACACCCCTTTTGTGGGTAAAAGCAGTAATGGAATTTTAAGAAAATAGCTGCAGCTTATGGACTGTTAACCCTTGAAAACCTGAAAATATGCAGGAGAAGGGGTAGATATTTTCTGCTCATGTCTTCCACTGTACCTGCTAATCAAAGCAGCTGAAACATCTCTGAGAGCTCCTTCCAAAGGTTCAGCCTTTCAACTTGTATCACTTTGGCTTGATTTGCATCGTATCTAAAATAACACCTGATTGTATTTGCCTTCTGGGCTCATGAGCGTGACTTGTTGATGTTCCCTTGGGCTGTTGTTATTTGTCATGGCAGAAAGTCAGTTGGGCTTTCCAACTGCCAAGATGTAATCTCTCTCTCCTCCCTGCAGGGAGGACATTTGCCTGAATCAAAGCAGCAAAAATTGATTGAATATTAGGCAGCGCTAAATAAACATTGAATCATTTTAGTGGCTCATGGTTTGATGACTTTATTATTAGTGTGCCAAGTGCCTGCATCCAACCATAAGATACGATGAAGTATATTTTAGAATACATCAAGTATCTCTGCAGTCAGCTATTTCAGTTCTTGGAGAGTTTATTTTTTTTAGACATTATTGTCTCAGTGTTTCTTCTACTTTTTAATTCTTCTTTTTTGTTTAAATGATACATAAACTTGTTTATCCATGAAATAAAATCGACAGAGTGCAGGTTTCTCTCATATTTATACAACAGCTTTTTATAAAGGGTACCGTTTCTTTCATCAGAATTCCTATTTGACATCAAACAAGTGGCAGCAGTGGTTGTTGTGGTCTAATGCTGCGTGTGTATTATGGAAATATGTATTCAAGCTTTTCAGGAATATGTGTAATGGGCTCTCTGCTGCTGCTGTTGTTCACCAACATATTGCACAATCTCTGTGCAATCACTATAATACCATGGATTACAGATCCAGGTACTGTATTACGTGCTGCAAACAACCTTTTTCTCATCACAGACATGTGAACAGTCATGTCTGCAATGCAAAGGAAGTTTCAATAATTTTGGGATATTATTAGCTCAGGTAGTGAAGAATATTTGACATTCATTAAGCCAGAGTTGAAAAGCTTGCATTTAAATGCGTCTGTAATCAAAGTTGCAGAAAAGTGAACACAACCAATAAGTGCCCATCATGAAATAAACTGCAATTATTCATCAGACGGTACTTTACATTAGAAGGCAAAGACCTCATAATATTTTACTGTAGAGAGAAACTCAAAGATTCACCTGTCCCTGTGAGAAAGCACTGGGGATAGTTTGTTTCTTTTAACAGGAAGAAACCTCCAGCAGAATGAGTCTAAGGGAAGGCTGCCATCTGCCTGGGCAGGTTTGGGGTTGATGGGAAATCAGAGAGAGAAAACATGAGAATAGAGGGACAACAGCATGTGAAGAATGAACCTTAGTAGAACTGGATGTATAACTTATTTTGGAGATTATTGTGCTTTCAGATCAGTTGCTGGATTAAACACTCACAATCTTAAGATGTTTTCAGCCAGTTGTAATTATACCAGATTTTTATATGAATGTCATGGCCAAAAGAGTTCATGAAAAGATTTTTTTGTTCGTTTGTTTGAGTGTAGTGGGGTACAGAGAACCTTAACCTCTTAATAACCAGCAGGTCACGATGTTACGACTGGCTTGCAGCTTGTAGGCCAAAGAATGAAGTAGCACTGCAAACTTAACGAGAATGAACAAATCCTTAATTAACTTAATTAACTAACAGGAATACACATGATGTGTGTAAGTGTCAGTATCAGTGGTGTAAAGCAGTGTATGGATGTGCTGGCCAACATGAGGTGCATGTTTAACGTACAGAACAAAACCAAAATGATAACGCAAACAAAAAGGAGCCAAAAGTAGCCTGTGTCATGGCCACGCCACAGGCAGCAGCAGATCCAGGCGTTCTGTGTTTCTGGTAACCTTCTGCACACAGGAACACAAAACAGACACAGCACCACGGCAAGAGGGCCTGAGGCTGTAACAGTTAAGTTCCACACCCTTTTGTATAACTCCTGTTTGGATCATACATATGGAAAAACTTTTAACAGAACGACTGTATGAGATGTATGAAACTTCATTTGAAAGTTTTAATTCACTAGAAGGAAGTTTCTTAAAAATGTGTCTATTTAGCTTCCAACTAAAACAGTGGTGACCTGGTGGATGTTATTTATTATTATTACTGTCATTTGTGTATTATTAATAGGATATCAATGTTTCATCTTTAAATACTGTCACTACTGTATATTTACAACATCTGTAGTGCTAATATTTACAACTACAATAATCTGTAACCTGTGCAAAGTTACTACAGTTGTTACATGGATGCAGAGGAGAAACAAACGTGCCGTTTACTTATCACCTTTGGGTGCACATGCTATATAACTTCACAATCTCTGAGTTTCATATAATGCTGCTAAAATGGATTCACATCATTAATATTTTGTTCTTTATGTTGTTTATTTTGCTTCCGGGGTTCAGTCCATACAGTAAATGAAGATATTTAACCACGTCTTACTTCAGGAGCCAAGTGGTATTTGCAAAAGCAATTATCCAACTTCTTCATGCCACAGGTGCAACTATGCAAATATTTACTTTGGTCCCTTCAAAGGAAACCTACATTTTCCAACCATGTAGGGGCTGCTTTATCATGCACTCTGCACCAATTCATCAGTACAGCGTCTGTCACTGTCAAAGCAAAGCGTTTCAGACATCTATAACATTGTTGCTGTCACACAGATCCGTATTCAGAGCATGACTGAGACATTGTTTGTGCAGTAAAGTACACTAAACCCTGCTTCTGAGGCTTTGTGCTCGATCTCCCTGTAGCGAAATGTCAGAGCAGGCTGGCACTCGCTCAAAAATAAGATACAATATTGCAGTTTATCAAAGACGGAGCAATCAAAAGAAAGACTCCTCTGTGGCACCTCACCCTATAAAACAACAAGAAATCAAACAGCTCAGGTGTACTCATTCAACATCATTGTTGAGATGACAGCTTATTCTTTTGGCAAGCGAGTGAAAAGGGCCTGTTACATGCCTCTCTGACACTTTTCATTAACACCTGCACAAAAGCAACAGTGAAAGACAAGGACGAGGAGGGGTGAACCTGACCGTATCCCCACGCTCATTCATCATAGCCAAAGGTATCTGCATCATGCATTAGAGTCAATAAAGCCTGGTGAAACTGGAGCTGATTTCTTGCTAAATTCCGCCATTAGTCACAGGCCCATATTTCAGGATTAGCCAATCCTAAAAGGGGTAATTGTTGCACAAGAGGGGGCTCTTAAGTCTGTCTGAAGCTGTGTGCACTCTGTTTGTTTAGGTATAATTTTTTTGCAGGGGAAAAACTGGTGTCTTTCTGCCTCTTTATGACTGACCACTGTAGAATTCCTGAGTTTCTGGCCCTTTGAGGTTTTGAGTGATCCTTTTTTGAGGACAAAAAAGGGATATCAAAGATAAACCTCATGAAGAGTTATGTTTAAAAAAGTCTAATGGTTACCCTGTGAAAAAATTCAGTTGTCACATGTCTGCTTGCGCTTTTTCCCCCTTCACCGCTCAGCGTGGCCCGATCACATTTCTCCATCGAGGTGAGGTGTGCAGAAGACAATATGACGCCCGAGAGCCACTTAAGATCCCCAGTGACATTTGATAGAAGCCTTAATCGTTATTTTGGGGCAAAGCGGGACAATGGCGCCTGCGGGAGCATCGTCACATTGAGCTGTTTGCATTAAAACTCAAATATGTGTCATGCCTGTTAAATCTTTGCAACTGAGGGAAATTTTCAGCACCCGGCTTTTCCCACAAGAGAAATCGCTGGGAAATAAGCTATTATTTGCAACCGTATCCCGTTTGATTTTTCTCTGCAGTGAAAGGAAATAGTTCCCATTGAGCTTTGTGAAACAAGTAAACCATAACATTTGGTCAGTCGCTCTCGTGTGGTTTTAGAGAAAACCAAAATATCTCATTCAGGAACAAGCTTCCACAGGCTCACGGTGCACATTGAACTTCGACTGAACTGGTTGTTAATGATTATAATCCTGATATATGCGGGTATATATTGTAAATGAGGGCACACTTAGGAAACCACAGGGGGCTTGTTATGCTTTTGCTATTTTCTCGCTGCTTAAGGAGGTCCACCTGTTCCCTCTTAAGTCACACCATGTTACTGTTAACTCTGAATATTTTAAAAGTAACATGAAGAAATACAGAATCAGTGCTGTCAGCAAGTCTGACTAATCATCTTTGGTCCTTTTAGAATGACATGAAAACACTGGCATTTTCTTTATTAGATCAATATTATGTAACTATATCTACAACCAGGTTTGAAAAGATAAGTTTTGTTGAGGAAGTAAAAGTTTCATTACATTTGTTGCTTTTTTTATTTACACGTCTGGAGATCTAAAAATAAATGACAGCAATGGTTTTAGAAAAATCGCTGAAGAATTTAAACATGAAAATGTTTTGGCTGTTTTTCCAGAGATGTGGAACTATGCTACATGTCATGTTATTGTAAGAGAAAACCTTTCAATGGAGTTGAAAGGAGAAAATATGAAAACTAAAAACACTGCATTCATGCTCACTTGGAGCTGTATTGAGCATCTGGTGAGGACGTCCCTGCAGTACAGCTTGTGTTAGCTTGTTGGTGTCAACTCATGTGAAGCAGTTGTGTAGTGCAATTAAAGGTTTCATCCCAAAGAAAAAGCTCAGAGAGACATAAAAGTGTTCTTCTGAAAATGTGTGTTTAGTCTAAAGTGAGAACACAATCTGAGCTAAGTACCAAAACACAAATTTAAGTAGTCAAAGGAGACGGATGTTGACATCTAATAACCAGCAGAAATCACCGGACACTCCGGCAATTTTTTCACCAAGTAATTCTTCTGTTATTACTTGGTGAAACCACCACAGAAGGAAAAGCAGAGCAACAAGTCTGCCGTGCTTAACTGAAGTTACAGGAACTGATTGCTTCATATTTTGTTTTCAGTTATTGAACGTACTTGCAAAGAATTTCCACATATTTGTCTTCTTATGATCAGATTTCTATTTCTGTCATTACTGCAGTCAGTCACTGCACAGGGAGGAATGAGATGACACATCAACCTTGAATTGCTCCCACAAAGTCAAGAACTTCTATTTTATTTGTTCCCGTAAATTCAGATTATTTTCACATTCATCTGTTCCTGGAAACAGTAACATTAAAAGGTTATTGTATCGCCAGCAAACGTTTGAGGTCCCTGCATGGTACAGTGTTCGTAGCCTCCTAGTCCTATGCAGAGCTTTGCAGACTCATGTCTACGTGTTGTACCCGTGTACCGTAACTAAGCTTTTGATAATGTTTGTGAAGCTGGTCCTTAGCTTAGCTCCTGCTCTGCTGAAAATCATAATATATAAAAAAAGTTTGTATTGAAGTGAAACTGATGAGTAAAAATCATCCTTTTCAGGTTTTTGATCTTATTTTAATGCTTTTTTCTGTGGTGAACTTTGCTGTTCTCTTTGCTTTTTAACTCTTTTCCCCATAAAGATGACATCTGACGACTTCCCCAGGACCCTTAATGACAAGTTTTGACACCTCAGTATATATCAATAAAGACGTGCTTTGACGACAATAGAATAGTTTCTGGTTTTTCCAAGAGTAGCTGCATAGGCAGAGACCACCCTCACTAACTAAACCCAGTCATTTTGTTTTCTAAGCAGGCTGAAATATGACAGAAACTGCTCAGTTTAGAAAAGAGCTTCATGGGTTACTCCTAGTAGGCTTTCAAGGGGTAAAGAGTTAAGACATCTTTTCAGCCAATCAGCATTTGGCCTCAACTTGGCGCTGTTGACTTTTTAAATGACTTTGAACAAGAAAGCAGGCATCTAATCAGGATGTGTTCCTGAACACCCACCTTGGAGGTTTTCTGGGTAACCCAGGTGAGAGGAGACCCCAGAGTAGACCCACTGGAATTCACCGGAGGGATTATAAGTCTGAAGTGGATTGGGAACATCTCAAGATCCCACAGCAGGAACTGGAAAATTTAAAGACTACCCTGTTTAGCCTAGTAACAGCACAACTGTCTTATACTTACCTAAAGTCAGTCTGACCTCAGTATGTTTCAGCTTCTCATAAACTTGGTACTGCCAACACAAGGCTGGAGGCACTTTGAGTTTGAATTTAGTGATGTGGATTTGAGTTCCAGTAAAAAGTTAGTGTTTGTGCAGCTGATTGGCCAAACAAATCTGTAATAAGTCCAGCAACCTCTACACCAAATCAAATTCAATTGATGTTTAGCATCCAAAAACATTTTAACAAATATAACAAAGAGCCCCAAGCACTGGCCTGGCCTCCTCCAAATTCCCCAGATCCCACTCCATTCAAGCATCGATGGGATACGATGGCTCCACGATGGCTTCACGATGGCTCCACGAGGCCCTCAGAGGGCTCAGAACTGTTTTGGCAGCACAAGGGTAACCTACACAATATCAGGCGTGTAGTTTAATATTGTGACTGGTTTGTGTATGCACAGATAAATCCATCTATTATGACCTCTCACAGATGACAAGAATAATATGTTATCTTGTAACAACTGTGCAGGACAAGGTCTGGTACATATTAGATAACAAGCACAATGTCTGTTTTCATAGTCTGCATGTTGGATGTGGAAGAAATGAGTAAAAAGCAAAATGACTCTGACGAGAGGCACATTGCTACGCTCAGACGACCGGCTCAGATCTTCTTTGAAGGCAAGTCTGAAAGTCCATGCAGGAAAAAATCATAAACTGGCAAACGAGGGTCAAGGTGCATATGATGGCAATGTGCTCGCAACTGAGAGAAAGTGTTTTGGTGCTGGACCCACTGAGAACCTTCAGTGGTCTTCAGAGTCGGGGACTACACCAGAAAGGTCTAAATACTCAAATGACCAGGAGTATATGTGTGAGTTTTGTATCATCTGTGGATAAAAGTGCTGAAAATACATCTCTGTGCTTTTTGTTTATGTGCTGAGCATTTATTTCTGCTTTTGTTTGATTATGTTTTCCTGTACTTGCATGAATACATGTGGTGTGAGAATTTCTGGGAGACTTGCCCGTTTATGAACATTTTCCTGATGTGTCAGCCCCCCAAGGGCAAAGACAAATTATGAAAAAAATTGTTGAATTAACATGAATGAATTACAGTGAATTTCAAGTGTTTCCCTGCAGTGTTAAAATGCCAGTAGGCTGCTGGGTTTTACTGTCAGCGTTTTCACCTTCCTTCATCAACAGGTTTCTACTGGTCACATCATTATTCCCTCCTCTCTGCTCTGACTGCAAATCAAATTCTTCTTGATGACTCCAGTGGGCCTGCTATGCTCTGGCTCAGAGCCAGGCCTGTCTACATTTCACTGATGGACTCGCACAGCAATTTGCCTGAACAAACGTATCCCAGCTGTACGGCTAAACCTCTGGAAAAGGCATCACTGTGACAATTTCAGGCATGTTTGACTTTTCAAATGGATTTTCAGAGATGTTCCTTCCTGTAGCTGGTGTTATTTGAGTCAAAATAAAAATAGAATCAAGCGAAGCACACCTCTTAAAGATGGCATTCGGTTCATGTGTGAGCTTTTCTTTTAAGTCAAAGAGGAAACATGTCAGGAGATGAATAGCAGGGTAATACAGGCTTTGAATGTACTACAAAATGACACCACCAGCAATAACCTTTCCATAACAGGGAGATGCACAAAAATGGACATTTAAAAAATTGCCTACACATGCCTCTGATTGGCAGCACTCATCTTTCTGGTACTGTATGAGGTTAACAGGGTCATGATCTACTGCCCCACTAAGACTGTAGTATACTAAAAAAAAGTACATGGAAATGCAAATGAATATTAACAGTAATATAGATACATTTTAGTCTTGATTAATAAGCTCATATATAACATGTTTAATGACAGCATTTTTTATACTTATAAATTACAGATTCACTGTTTCAAAGTACAAACAAGTTATTTTAGGAGCTGTTAATGGTTCATAGTATCATTTAGAAAATCTAAGTAAATGATTAACAAAATATTTAAATGCACATCTATTCATATATTGATGAATATGAGCTAATTGTGTGTTTCTTTTATTTTAACTATATTGTCCTTCTGTTCAGCACTTTGGCTGACACTTGATGTCTTTTAAATGTGCTATACAAATAAAGTTGACTTGACTTGACTTAATAGAGGCTTTATAATTCCTTGTAATATTTTAATTGTAAATTCAGGCAGTCACTATTTAGTTAAGTATTTTATGTGACCTCATCTAAAGTGAGGACTATCTATGCCTTACAGAGCATTTATAAACTGAAAGTTGAACTTGAGGAACAAACTTAAGAAATTCCAAACTTTTAAACACCCTAAAATTTTCGTGCATTAACAGTTTAATAAAAAACCTGTTTGTGAAGCTCTGTGAAATATTCACTATTGTTTTGTTTTAACCTTATTCATGTTTATTTTAAATGAAGAAGCTTCAGTATATTTCAAGTACTCTGTGGCTGCAGCTGCTCAGTGTGTCTCTTTCTGTCTTAAACCCTCCTATGAACTCAGACTCGGGTCTTGCATACATTTCAGTGTTCTGTAAATCTCAGGTTGGTTTATGTTTTCATCTTGCAATACATATTAGCATGTTCTGTATCACTTTGTGATTGTTTCTTTTTTTCTGTTGTGAAGATAGCTGAGACTTGAGTCTTGAGGTCCTGCTGGCCTTTCAGTTTCATTTGTAAATGCTTTGTGAGGCATAGCCAGTCCTCGCTTTAGATGAGGTCACATACAATACTTAACTAACTAGTAACTACCTGAATTAACAACTGCAATATAAACAAGTATTTATAAATCTTCTGCTAACACACTCACAAACAGTTAGCTCATGTCTTATATTCTCATAATCATTTACTTAGATTTTCTAAATGATACCATGAACTGTACTTGATAGAATACCTAATTTAGTAACACTGAACTCGTAATTTATGAAGCAGAAAAATGCTGTCATTAATCCCATTATATATGCGCTTATTAATCAAGACTAAAGACTAAATCAAGACCTGTTTAAGGGTTTTTTTGGACATCCTGTGGTTTAAAATACCCCTGTACAATATTTCAATGGAACTTGATTCCGGACTTTGACTGGGCCTTTGCATTAACCTCCTTTTCTTCTTTTCTAACGATTTCTTGGTGGATTTACTAACGTGCTTAGGATCATTATCCTGTTGAAAGCGCCACTTGTGGTTCATCTTCAATTTTCAGACATATGGCTTCAGAGTTAAGAATTCACAGTTTAATCAATTATTGTATGCCAGTCCCTGAGGCAGACAATAACATGTCAGCTAGCATTCATTGCTGCTGTTTAGAGGTTCTTCTGTTAAAAGCTGCCTGTGGTCTGTACCAAGTACAGCTACTATTACTCTATCTTTGATTTGCCTGTCTGAGCAAATTAGTCCTGACCTTTGCCTCAGTTTTCACTGGAAAGCTGTCATATAGCTCTGATCTGTGCATCTCTTTCTGGTTGAGCAATGCACTTGAACAGCAACACTTGCAGCAGTTACCTGTAAATCCCCTGATGGTATTTTGGGGTTCTTGGGAACTTCTTTGTGATTCTGGTCTTAGACTGGTGGGGAGCTCAGCCCTGGACACACATGTTTGTTCTGTGCCACCTGAAGATAATTTTCTTTACAGGGGAACTTGAGAATAAGTCCCATGTCAGAGTCACAAGAATCCGTAATCTTTTTCTTTTTTGAAGGTCTTGGACAGGTCTTTAGATATTGTACAATGACACCACACATTTCAATGGCCTCTGGAGGTCAGAGGTTTAACTAAGACAGGATTCACCTGTTGCTTCCTAGAAAAGGTCTGGTCATCGGCACCTAATGTAAAACCCCTGATTCAAAAATTATAATACAAATATTTGATGTCAAAACAAAAACATTTCCTTATGTTTGACTACAAAATGTCAGTTTTGTGTGTCATATGCTGAAACATTTTCTGTGAAACTGTGCCTCTGAATACTTATTCTATTTAATCCTGTAATGCATATTTGATACATGAGTTTTTGAGACCTCTACATCATCAGTGTGATTTTTTTTTTAACCCTAACCCCTTATATGTTTTTGTTTCTTTAAGATAAACAAACTATCTTAAAGAAACATTTTTGTGCAAGAAATTGCACAAAAATGGCAGATGTACCAAAAATGTACCAAAAATGTACCAAAAATGATACAAATTAAAACTCATGTATGCAATTTGATATTTAATTTCTTTTTTCTTTTTTTTTAAATTTGTCACAAGGTTCAATAAACACTCCAGTTTAAAAAAAAATATTTCATGGTTTAGGCTTTACAGGGTTAAAATGGTACAGGGTTATTTTTAATTTGTTTTATGACTCTGAGGTCATCATGAAAGGCCAGAAGCTGAAATAATAATAAAGATGTTCTGTATACTCAAAGTGTTGCCAGAGCTTTAATTTCTTCCGATTTTATACCCATCTCTCGCAAATGGGAAGTATCTGAAATTGTGCCTGAAACCTACTCTGTTTCACAAAATTGTTCCTTTGAAACAAGCTAAGTATAGGCAGAACACATGATAATAATAAGATAAGATTTAAGATTTAAGACTTTATTTATCCTGAAAGTGGGGAAATCACTGTGTGACAGCACCCAATCGAATAAAAAGTACAAAAAAGTAAAGACATCAAGAAATTAAAATCTAATATGATACAATAAGGAGCTTAAATTTAAAATATTGTATATGTACAGCTCGGGGTATAAACAATTTTTCAAGAACCAATAAAAAAGTGTCATTAGGGTAACACTGAAGTTTATGCTTGCTGTGGACATAAATACAGCATCCCACCACCCCATCTTTTACCCTTGTTCGTTGTATGTAAAGCTGTGTACAGAAAAAAACATTTGTCCTCATGGTGTACTGGTCAATGAATCACCCTACGTAGAAGTAATATATTGAAAAGGCTACTATCCACCCTGTATTTTCCTTTGTCATGCTTCATTTTCTGTTTTCTGTATGCTCCAAATTGAATT
Organism: Heterochromis multidens; assembly: GCA_015108495.1. NCBI lineage: Eukaryota > Metazoa > Chordata > Actinopteri > Cichliformes > Cichlidae > Heterochromis > Heterochromis multidens. The sequence goes on along the minus strand of VUQS01029712.1, from coordinate 19,376 downwards.
CATCCTATTCTGGGGATGATTTCATCCCCTTTTGCCAACTCCAGAGTAAACATTTACTTTGAAAAGCCTTGAATAGGAAATAAAATTAGCTGAGTAAAGTGTACAGTATAAGCTTGCTTCTTGAAAGGGTTACAGAGGAGAAGTGGTTTGGGTAAGAACCAATCACTGGCTCTGCTCAGACTATCCTGTCAGTGATTCCCTTAATACCATAACAAAACAAGAGTCTGACAAATATGACAGGCCCGTCTGTTTGTGAACAAGTCATCACAAGATTCCCATCCAGGGTTAGAAAGTTACATACACATCAGTTCCGAAACAGAGGACAAAAAAAGCCTTTTGAATGGAGGATGGTGGGGGGGATTTGTATTGTGAAAGGCCTGAGAGGAGAGAGGTGGGGCACTTTGACAAGCACTTTGTGAGCACAGGACTCACATATTAATTGCAGCGCAGGGCGGCTGCCATTGCTGTCAGAGAGCTTTCGTCTACAGCGCCTGGTGAAATACCACAGGCTTGAATTCAACAGCTAAATACTTATCTCACGTTTTGTTCTCTCAAAGTGAGTGCTGAGTGTCAGGTCAATAGATGAAGGCTGATGTATCTGAAGGCAATGTCTGATCCCATTTGTCAGAAACACGTCTGTCATTACTTTAGTAATGGGTAAAGCCTTGAAATCTGTCAGATTGCACAGACCTGACAAAACATACATCACCTCCTATTTACAAACTCTGATAAGAATGGTGTGCTTTACAGCAAGTGATAACCTGTACAGTATAAATACTGAATGCTACGGCAAATCTAAGCAAAGTTTACTGCGCAGAAATACTGTATATCAAATTTGGAGATTGTACAATAGAAACAGAAATAAATAAAAAAGACATCATGCAAACAGAAGAAAATAGAACTAGACAGACAATAGAAACGTGACTGTTTAGTTGACACAGACTGACAATGAAAGCAGAGTTTACATAAAGGTCAAAATCTGTGTGAAAATACACCACAAAATACCACAGTATATCATCTCTATTAGCTTTGTCAGACAGGCCTTTTGTTGGAGCGTCCAGGCTGACGTACTTCTGTTTAAAGACTAGGAATCATCTCAACAAAACAAATCAACTCTCTGCTGTCAAACTAAAGACCACTTTTTCTCTATGTAATAAATGTAGGCGACAAAAATGTAAAATAATACATTAAACATAAAATACTGTACATTTCACTAAAAGCTCACAGATCAGCACATCATATCTTATTGTTAAATCTGTACAATGACAGGTCATGGTGCAGTTTCATGGGGTTTGCTGTGCTTATTTTTTGGCTGTGACCTTTCTGCTACAGTTCAGCCTGAGAACCAATTAATTAGAAAACCAGCTTTACTACTCCAAGAACTTTACCAAGCTTTACCAAGAACTAAGCCTGGTGATTAACTGAAATGTGGTAATAACTTTTTATTTAGTGCTTGCAGAGATACTGAGAGTGATAGCCAACATTTCTCTATTGTTCAAAGCACACGACAACAGCGGGGAGGAAAAACTCCCTTTAAAAAAAAAAAACCTCCAACAGGACCAGATTCTGCCTCAATGGGTTGGGATGATGGGAAAGCTGATACAGAAAAGAAAAGCTAATAAAATATGCAGCTTGTGGGCCATGAATACAAGGCGAGAGACAGATCACAGGGAGCACCGATTATGAGAGAGTGAAGACACTATGTTAATTCCATAAATAAATAAAGCTTGTATGATAATAATAAATAAATGATTTATAAAATGGATTACTGGAAAAATGCTCTAAATCAGGACAGGATCTCCAGAAACACACACATCACTGAATCACACCTTGGTGCCCTGATTGCAAACTTTCTATCCCATGGAATCTTTGCTATAAAAGGTCAGTAATATAATTAATAATTCTAATAATAATAATTAATAATTAATAATAAAAAGGGCCTCAAAAGTAAGCAGTACAGCCTTTTGAAAGGGATCTAAATAAATCACTTCAATGTTCAATGTTCAGTGAAATAAAAAATCAAAAGCAGATAGATAGGAGATATAATAACTAACTAACTTTAATAACTATAGGAACTTTAATCTTAAAGGGGACCTGTTATCTAATCTAATTTTTACTAAAGTTGCTTTGTATCATTCAAAGTTCGAAACAATCCTTATTTTTCTGCCTTGGTTTATCTGCTCTCTGAAACAAGCCTTTTTTTAGCCCCTTTCTCCTCCCTTTAGACCAACTTTCTTCCCATTGCAAACATAAGGTGGTGTGCAGGATTTATGCATTCACAGCCGGAGCTGTGTGCCTGAGATCACCATGTTATAGGGATGTCTGCGCTCACTGAAGAGATACAGAGCCAGGTGTAGAAACAAACAGTCTGAGTGCTTAGAGCTGTGTGATGTGTTATTCTTAATGATATTGAATTGGTAAGAATAACCTCACTGCATATATTTACCACACATTTCTTCAGTAGCAGCAGTTTGGTTGATTTAGGGATAAAAAGAAAAGATCATTTTCTGGAATAAAACTATTCACACTAAATTGTGTGAGTCGAAACAAGCAACACGACACAAACCACAATATGTCATTCCTCAGAGGAACCACAAAACAAAACATATTTCTTCCTGAACAGCCATTCAGCAACAGTCGCATTCCTTGGCAAATACAGACAGACATGTTGCACCCTTCTTTACACCTTAACACCGCTAACCCCTCTCCTGTGCATGTGGTTAAGATGAAGTGGTCTTAACAGCTCACAGATGCTTGCCGTGCGCTGATGGTGGGCAGGTATTCAGGGCTGACTTCATCCCCCCCCCGAGCTGCAGCGATTTACTGTGACAAGTTCAAAACACATGCTGGCTTTGCACTTTCAGCTACAACTTGAAAGGCCTGGAAACACATTTGGGTAAAATGAGCCAAACTAACCATTCTGCCCTGTTTCATCTGTTTCATCCAATTCCAGCTCGTGGTGAAAGAAGAGGACACAACTCAATTGCAGGTGCCATTAACAGGCATGTATCAGAAGCTGTTTTTATTTCATTTGTACTTCAGAACGTTATATATGTTTAATGTTGGGCGCTTGCTGCTGCAGCTGCTAAACTTAAAAAAAAAATTTTTTTTACTAAAATTTGTTCACTATTCCTGTATTTCCCCTACAGATTACCTGGTTTGCCTGTGCAAGCATAAATGTTCATGGTTTTACATTTTTCACTTGCTCAAAGTGAACTGTCAGGATAAATACTTTTTTTTCCCCGCTTGGGGACAAAAAGGAAAGTGGCGTAATGTTGTTCTAAAGACCTTAAATCAGCAGAAGGACAATTAAAACAAACCTTTTTGGTTCTGTGCAAAATTAGCCAAACCTAATCTCAATGGGTTGTGAGTGATCAAATGTTAAAAAGAGTAAAAAGGTTTAAGATTAAGAACACTTAGAAATAAAAACAAAGTGAGGACCTCCATAAATCAAAACCTAATATAATACAAAAAGAAGCTTAAATCTAAAATAAATGCAGGTATTGTGGTATGAAGTGGGAATGGTTTTCCCTTGGTGGGTAACGCATTCTAACAGCTAGCAATTCAATATTCAGGCTACAGAAACGTTCCTTTGCAGTAACACCTGAAAAATCTTGAAGCCAGGTATGGACACACTGTGGTCCAGGAAGTGTGAGTGAGAGGAAGTGATTGAAGTTGTCAGGGTTCGTGCTTTCCAGCAATGTATAGTGTGTTAAATTTGTTCTAGAATGGGCCAATAATACTCAGACTATATCGGCAATATTTCCAGATGCTGAGCTAACTATTTTGGTGCCTAAACTTAACTACAGTGGAGATGCCAGATGAGAAAATACTTGTCTGTCCTCAGAGTGCATTTTCAGGTTTCATTTGGAGGATTTGATTATGTGAAACCACAGAGCAAAGCTGACATTTCAACAGTTGCCTGTGTGCTGACTGATTAGACATCAACATCTGTGCTCAAGTGTAATCTGTCCAAAGATATTAGTAGGGTTATCATCGTGCTGCTGCTTTGTCCAGCCCAGGCCACCAGATGTCTGGCAGGCTGTAATATTAAACAGCGTGCTTTAACAATGAATGGCAGAGCACCTGCAACAAAGGCAACTACAAAGGGGCTTCCTCTGACAGCATTTCCTCTCTTCTCAGCCTCCTGCATGGCCCCTGCACCATCTTGGAAAAAGATCTCAGGGCTGTTGCTCTGGACCAGACGCTGGTCCCCTGAGAGCGCTCAAAGACAGCTCTCACAAATTGAGCACCGACAGGCAGAAATTGAGGTTGCAGTGATGGAGGAGGGCATGGTTACCTGCCTGTAAATCTCTCAAAGCTTCCCTTTCATGAGACTCACTCGAAGAGAGAAACAACAAACAATGGTCAGAGGGTCGGGGATAAAGCACAGACCTGCCAGCAGTTTAGAAAAATTATTTACAACAGATAATACTTGGCCAAGCTGGACACGCCTGATATTCAAAAGTAAACCAAGTCAGTGGCTAAACACCTGTGTTTTCCAGCAGTCTATGAACATGGACTGTGCTTGTAATTTTATACACAATAACCTTTAAGGATGAATAACCTGAGAGAGTCATACGGCTGGGATGATAGCAGGAACGTCCTGATGATTGGAGAAATGAGTTCCTGATTGAGAAGATTCTTGTGGATGCTCCTCCTAAATCAGAACAATTGAAAGTAGCTAATGTCCAATGGTAGAAGGTGGACAAAGGTCAATGTTTGGTTGATTATAAAATACTTAATGGTACAAATTCCTGTACTGAATAAAACTTCAATATGTCAGGTTATATCAGTTGCCATTCATGTATAGTGTTACTAGCAGGTAAGTCAGGTAAAGCAATATTTATTTATTATACGCTGAAAATATCAGTGTGTCTTTTAAACCTCCGAGCAATAAAATACAACACATCTTAGCAGAGTTGATGTTTTGCACATTCTGGCTTAAAAACACATGGACACACCAAAATCAGAAGAGCTTCCTTACTTGGAAAATAATCCCATCAGCATGTGAAGGCACAGTTACGTTCTGTTATCATCGCTATTAAAAAGTGACAAAACTGCAACACCAGCACAACTGAGCATAATTTGATGATGAGCGACTTCTTAAACAGAGCACCAGAAGTTGCTGCAACTGTTGCAGATGTACATAATCATATCTTCACCAGATGTAACAACTTTGATAAGACTCCAGGCCTGGATACGTCTACATGCCAATAATAAGTCACTGTTACTGCGCCACCTAGTGTCAGTGGGAAATCAGCACTGTGTCATGAGCATGTGGGTTCTAAATGTGATATAAAGCAATGTGACACTTAATTAGTGGCGGTTCTTTAATGCCGCCTAGTGAGAACAGGAACTGATAAGTTATTCATTTGTGCACCAGCCAAACAGAATCCAGGGCTTGAGACATCCACACTGTTCTTCCTGCCATGTGATGACACTTGTTTCTGCCTATTGAGCACGTGCAGTTGCTGCATGTCACTGACTGACTGTTGTTTGGTACTTTGGTTGAGAACAATTTCAAACACATTGCCCGTGCTGCTGTGTTTATATTAGCCTAATGATGCCTCTTTGGCCGGGCATTATAATTACATGTCAATGTCAACAGGCCCTTATTTCACTACCCTGCCAAAGCCATTCAAAGTTATATCAGTGCTGTATGCTTATGTTTTTTTTTTAAAATACCAAAATGTTGGATATAATGTTTGTATGTCAACTAGATAGTTAGCTTATTGGTAACGCCTAACTCTACATTAACTAAAGACAGTGTAAAAGATTGGTTGTAGCTTCCAGCTCTGAAAAGTGAAGACAAAGTGGAAGAGCCATAAAGATGCATTCTTTTTAATGCCCGCCAGGAGGTAAAATGGCCTCCAGTCCTGTAGAAGTCTATGGGAAAATGGCCCTCAGCCCTGACCTCTGTGAACTCTAATGAGTTTATAGGCTCAGTTGCACATTTCAGTTCATTCTGAATAATAAATTAGGTCAGTTTTGCAAATGTTGGTGCCAATGAGCATGCAGACCCAACTCTCACTTATTACATCTGATGGCAACAATGAAATCTCAAGCTGTGGTAACAGGTGGCTGCATCCATCTTTTATGGTGTCTATGGCAAATGTCATAAATCATCTTTTCATGAATACGTGGACACTGCACCCAATGGTAACACCTGATGAAGCAGCTACACTGATTACTTTATTGAAGTTGAATCAATTTCTACTGTTTTGATCTCCAGTGGAGCTTTGCTTTTGAGAAATGAAGAAGCTTGAAGCCAAAAATGGCTAATTACATCAGACTTAACAAGCTGTTGGCAGTTAGCTTAAACAAATACATTTTCAGTGTGTTATTCTCTGATTTAACAGTATCTTTAAAATAATAACTGAAGCAGGTTATTACTTGGAGGAAAAAGTTAAAAAATGAGACAAGTCGAAGAACTTAAAGAAAAAGTTCTTCCAGCTGCTAATATCAATAATAATTTGTATGTACTGTAATACAAACTATGACAGCAAAAGAACAAGTAGTGACACATCTAATGTGAACTGTAACACACTAAACAAGCACATTTGCTGGTATCTACTCATAACAAACATGGCCACTTTATTATTTCAGTGATGCCTGTCTCTGCTGTTCAAACAGCCATTCCATCATCCGAGTCAGAAATAAATTAAATATACCACAATGTAAGCATTGGTTATTCAAATGGGACTCTCAGATAACACAGAGAAAAAGCAAACAGATCGCTGCCAAATGTGGCCCATGTAAAACTAATTATAACACAGCCTTTGTTTGCACCTGTGAGGAACAACACAGTGTGTGCACAAGCCTGTGTTTCTGTTGCCTGTATATGTGAAGAGCCAACAGTACATTAATAGTAATAACTTTAAAACGATCAAAATGTGTCTTTGTTATTTTGGTTAGTCCCTAATATTGGATACATAAATAATAGGTTTAGTTAACAGCAATTTCATGTTGAGTGTGTGTGTGTGTGTGTGTGTGTGTGTGTGTGTGTGTGTGTGTGTGTGTGTGTGTGTGTTTGTGTGTATTTTTGTGGTTTATATAAATTATTTGTTATAGTTAGCCCTATAAAACCTGAACCATTAAATACGTTAAATATGCCAGAAATTTCAACTTTTTTGAAACTGGAGTGTTTGTTGAACCTTCTGACAAATAAAAAAAAGAAATTAACACCAATTTGCATATATAAGTTTTAATTTGTATCATTTTTGCTGCATTCAGCATTTTTGTGTACTTTATTGCTCACAGTTTGTTTATCTTAAACAAACAAAAATATATAAGGGGGTTATGGTTAAAAAAATCACAGTGCTGATGTAGAGTTCTCAAAAACTCATGTATCAAATATGACACACTTGGCGTTACAGGGTTAATAAGAATAAGAAGAATAAGAATAAGATAAGAATAACTTTATTGATCCCAGAAGGAAATTCATTTGTCTGACAGCTCATCTGCTATATGTATGGGAATTGTAAAGGCTGATGGTTGTGGGTGCGAATGATTTTCTGTATCTCTCCGTTGTAAAACGGAGAGAGAGGAGTCTTCCAGTACTGATGTTTTTTTGTTCCATGAAGATGTTATAAAGTGGGTGATCAGAGTTGTTCAGGATGGCTTCTAACATCTTTAGTGTGCATCTTTCCACCACCTCCCCCAGTGTGTCCAGTCTGGCTCCAATCACAGAGCCAGCTTTCAATGGCTTTTAATGGCAGTAGGATTAAAAAGAAAAAGGAAATAACAGGCTTCCCTTTTTCACTGTATTTTCTTTACCATCTTCAAATTGGGATAAAAATGGTTTTACTTTGATTGTATAGATTATAGCTACCATGTGTTATAATGTGGTATCTGTTATCTGCATATCATTTTGAGCACATTTGTCATCTTGTCTATGTATATTTTATGTGAAAAAAAACAACTTTTAATTGCTTGCATTTCCTATCTAAATTAAATGAATGAATCATTTATTTTTCATTTCATTTGGAAGTTTCATTGAGGTCAAAAACCCATTTGCGACTGCCATGAGAACATTTTTTATATATCAGGGGTTGACAACCTTTATGATCAAAGGAGACATTTTTAGGCATTTTTTGGCCTTAAGAATTGAGTAGCTATAAAGCTTTGCAGGCTAATGTGAGTCCTCCCTGTGTTTGTACAAATGAATCCACTGAGTTCCACTTTGATAATAATTAAAACATAAAGCAACTGAGCAATACTGAAGATGAATTGATTTGCTGACTGTTTGTTTATATTTTTTACTTTTCAGCGAATGCAGTGTGCTGGTTCTGGAAATGTCTTCCCATCATCAATGAAGGCCACCACTATTGAGGGTTAGCAAAATTAAGATGATAGACAAAGGCTATGACATCTAAGCTATATAAAAAATTGTTTTTAACTATTAATTAATTAACTATTAACTATTGAATTGGCTCTATTCCACTATTATTAGTATATTATTATACCAGCATGTAGAAATGTATAGTCATAAACTTTATTTTGCATTGAACTGTACCAGAAACAGTCACTTGAGTTCAAAGCTGCTAGAAGCAACTTTCAAACCTATTTGTTTACAAGCAAAAATTGCTAAAAGTGGCTGCTAATTGCTGCTGGAAATATTTGGTATTTAAAAAGTAAAAACCTCATATGTGGTGTTCTTGATTCAGGTTCCATTTTGCCTTTAAAGAGACTAATAAAGCAAAATAGGATTTATCAAAGAAAAGGAAAAGAAGACAAAATTGAAGAGCCCTTCTTTGCATTTGTATGTTCTTTTGTTTGACCCCTCTATTTAAAAACCTTTAGACTTTGAATAAATTGTCATGCCAGTGATTCACCGGAGCCTTTTACGGAGGGTTTCAAGGTGAATGGAAGCCACAACCACTACTCCTTTTACTGACAAATGACTGCGGCCAAGCCCTTTCCTGGCTCGGTGAATTTGAAGGGGGTGGTGGCTTCCACCACAAACTTAATTAGGTTTATTTATTTGGGTAAAATTTACATTCAGGAACCCTGTGCACATCCTTTATAAGGACATGTAAGAAAGGGCAGAATTGTTAAGGAGGGGAAGTTAAGAACAAAGTTTAAGTGAACAGCTTTGTTTATCGATCTGTGGGGTGTAGGTCATTCAAATGATGGGTGGTCAGGGCTTTGAATGCCTTTAAAGGTCATCAAAGTGTCATTGCTCACAGACAGACAGCTTACATCAAGTGAAATTAGGTTTTGAAATTACTGAGTTTTGAATAATAATAATTAACATTATAAATATTGATTTTTATTGTGAATCCTGTTGATTAAATTTGAAAATAATCCTAAATTTGTGATTTGTGTGGATGTTATTTTTTTAATCTGTTGGGAAAAAAATTAGACATCTAAACTTTATAATATGAAGCACATGCACAGTTCCCCTCTAAAGCAGAAGACTGCCAAAAATGTTTCCATACTCCCGTAGGTTTTGGGTGTATTAAGAAAAAGCCAACAGGGCATTAAAATAATTTACTTCCTTGAGTGATTTTGAAAGTCTGACAGCACCAGTTTTTAAAAAAAAGTAGGACTGGGAGCAATCCCAGAGAAATATTTTGAATAAATTAATGTCATAAAATAGGCTGTAATCATTATTAATCGTTATTTTAATTCATTTGGATAAGATACACTTGATGTAAATGCAGACAAATTAGGAACTGTACTACGTAGAAAAAAGGGGAGATAAAAAATAATATCTGCTCTCAGTTTAAATAAACAATATTCAGTAGCAGCTTTATTTTTTCATAATGAAAACAAAACACAGTTTCTGATATCAACAGGATGCAAATGGAGCTTTGCTAAACCCGTGCATTATTTGCATGGCTTGTCTTTAAAACTCCACAATGCTGTCATCAGACTTACTAAGCTGGTAAATGTAAATGTAGGCTGTAGCACTCAATCACTCTGGACCTGGCATGTTTGTTTAGCGCCGATGCGTGTGGTTCTTCACAGGTGCTTCTGTCAAAGCAGAACTGCAGAGGCTGGCTTACTGAGGCATCCGCTGGTCACTGCCTCCATCTTGTGTTCACTTTACAGACTGCACAAAGGAGTTCAGCCTCCAAAGATTCACTAAGCAGCTTTAATGTTACTACAGTATTCTGTACAAACACTATCATATAATGTAGTCAGATGACATGTTTAGTGTGACTCACAGCTTCAAATGGAAACAATAAAAACATAATCTCTCTATTATTGTAGGGTCTTTACCTTACAATGTAAAGCGCCTTTGATTTGGTGCTATATAAATAAAATTGAATTGAATAAAATTGAATTAAATTGAATGTGCTTTTCTTATAAACTACAACCAAAATGTAACAACAACATAAAGAGTTCTGTGCGGATGATGGTTCCTCACTGAAATGTGCAACAGTCTGTAAATTTTTATATTTGATTTAATCACCTGATTGATATTAACTGGTATATTTAAAAGAAGATGATGGTACTTAAAGAAGAGGAGAGCTACCTTGACTCAACACAGGGCTTCATAAACGCTGGCTGGGATGTCTGATTGTTGAATGGCAAACAAACACCCAATGATGCAGGAAATATCACTAATTAGTGCCTCAAGATGATGTATGTTGGAAGTGACATTCAGTTGCAATTTAAGTTTAATAATGTCAACTTATTGTATATTTGCTTTGATTCATGTTTTGCTCTTTTAATAAACTAGTTGCTTTTCACCGTGTGACAGATTGGCGGCCCGTCCAGGGTGTACGCCGCCCCTTGCCCTGTGGAAACTAGGAGAGGCTCCAGCCCCTCGTGACCTTGAATTGGATAAGCAGAAGAAAATGGATGGATGGATGGATGGATGGATGGATGGATGGATAGTTGCTTTTCACAGATCCCATGTGACAAACTAAATCCCACAGAAAACTGTGGGATTGAAATAAAGTTTGATTATTGTAATATTTGTTTTAATGGCCTGTTATCGAGAGATGTTTTTATGTTTTCTTATATGAATTTTAATTAAATCTACATAAAAAGAGCTTGTTTGTTTATGTCTTCATGAATGTAGATTGCATGTGTGCATCAATATATGGAGGACCCCAGGAAGAATAGCCAAGGGTAAGGCTGGTGCCTTGGGATGTGGATCCTAATAAAAGAAACACATCTACAGTACAATGTAAAACTGCACATTAGAAATGTTAAAAAGTATAATCAGACTTAAAAAGTGCTCCTCAGACAGCAGAGAGGACTCTCACCATGAAATGCAGTGTTCAACATAACATTTGTATTATTTCTGCTGGCCTACAAAAAGGCAATTTAGAATATAGAATACAGCATGATTCATTAGTAGATTTCTATTTTATGCTCTAAATCTATCTCGGAAAGGTTTAAAATACAGTAAATGCAGTGGAGTAAATGCTGTTCCCCTCTTCAGACACCCCTCTGCATGCTCTACTGTAAGCATCTTTACTAGAAAGTGGCTGCTGTCAGCAGTAAACTTTACAAGAAATCTGCTGAATTTAAAGAACTATCAGTTTACGTGTCTGCATTCAGAAAGTTTTCATTTCAGCTTCTTCTTAAATTAGTTGTGCTGTCGCTGTGTGGATGGGGCAGCTATAAACATGCTTTTCTTCACATTTAAACTATAATGTACTCATATTTATATCATACTTTTCTAGTCTTACTGACCACTTTTAGACTACAAGTCAAATTTTAACCATACAGTCATACAGCACTTCATTCTATATACTTGAAGTACTTTATCTACCTCACATCCATGGCCAGGTTAGAAGTACCAATGAAGTACCCAGAGGAAACCCCCCAGGCACAGGGAGAACATGCAAACTCCACAGAGCTGGGCTTCGAACTTCAAAGAACCTCTTGCTGTGAAGGATGGTGACAGTGGTAACCGCTCCAAAACCATGCCATGACACAGTCACATCAACTATCCAGACAGGTGGTTTGATGAAGAATTTAAGTATTTATTTAAAGGAAGACCTTTATTGGTATTTAAATGTGAAATACTGACAGTAAGAAAAAACTACTCATTGATCAGGGTCCTATTCAGCCAGTTTTCCAGGAGAATTGACTGGTGAAAATATCAGTGGCCCAAAGCTGGCTATTCCACCTATGCTATGCAGGATCATGCCTTCTGTTCATGAATATAAAATCTACTCTGCATTCCTGCAAAGCATTCACCCTATGACATTCTGCAAATTGCAAACCACTTTCTCATATTAAGGTAATAATTAACAGCAGACCGGACACCAACAACACACCAGTAAACACAGACCTCAAAGACCCACTGCTCGTGTACCCATTAAACCCACCTTATCTCAATCCACTAATGCCACTATGTATGGCACTATGAGCCTGTATGTATATTTTTGACCCTGTGTGGATTAGAGAAAATCCAAAATAAATTCAAACTTGTGCACCCAATTCTTGTTTTTTTTTTTTAAGTCATTAAAGATGTATGCTGTACAATCATTCAATCCTGGGAAAAGAACAGTTCAAAGAAATCATTAAAAGCCCCAAATTACCATGACATTGATGCCCATGATGAGTCTATGTAAATGTCTGACCACAATTTTCTTCCAGTGATCTAACCCCAGTTCACAAATTAATAAGCTGGAGTAATGACATTAACTGCTGGACAGCTAGAAACTTTTTAGAACTGAACAGAGTCAAGACAGAAATACTTGTTGTTTTCATCTCCTTCTGTGAAACACAGTGAGCAAGTCAGGAACCTCAGCATTATTTTGAAGAGTGATCTCAGTTTTGATAATCATATTAATAAGGTCACTAGAACTGCTTTATACCACTTAAAAATATATCAAAAGTTAGAAAATTCTTAACTCAAACTGACTCTGAGAAATTGGTCCATGCATTCATATCAAGGAGTTTAGACTATTTAAACAATCTATTTGCAAGATTATCCAAATCATCAGCAGGACGACTTCAACTCGTTCAGAATGCAGCAGCCAGAGGTCTTACATGTCCATGGATATTTGAACATAGTACCCCAGTATTGAAGTCACTTTATTGGCTCCCAGTTCAACACAGAATTACCTTTAAAATCCATCTATTAGTTTATAAAGCACTCAATGGTTTGGCCCCCATCTCTGACTAGCTCAGTGTCTATAAGCCAACTAGACCTCTCAGGTGCAGATCCTGTTCCTAGAATTAGATCTAAGTGTGATGGGGTTTCTTACAGTTACTGTGGTCCTGTTCTTTGGAACAAGCTGTCTGCTGACCTAAGTAAAACCTTTTTATCCTCACTGTTTATTCCATGTGTGTTAACCTGCATTTTACTTCCTTGCAGAGTTTATTTTGTTGTTTTTATTTCCTTTTGGCACATGAAGGCAGGCAGACTTTTTTAAACTAGCAGTTACGTTGAATCCTGTTCTACTACTGTATTATTTTGCTAGTTGCATGGTTTAATGCACTAAAATACAGCATATAATACTCTTGAAGCTTAGAGTATTTTTAAATGTAAAATATAAATTACAAAGTTGAAAACTTTGAAAGGATAAAAAAGTCAGCTAACATCTTCCAGCTGCAGTGAAACAGAATAAGAACATATATTAAAGTAAAAGTATTACTGGGTGCATTCTGGCAGTGCATATATGTGCAGTATGTGTATAACTAACTGCTAATTGCTCTCATGTTAAACTCAATTCTAAAAGCAAAGTAATAAATGTTTTTATGTATTCATTGTTAAAAGCAGGAAGAGGAGCACTAACAAATGCGCACCGGCTCCTATCGCAGTATCTAACAGTAGTTTGATTGTGTAACAGCTGAGGCACAAAACAAGAGCTACACGTTTGTAATAAAGTTTTACATCAGCGGGATAATCGTCCAGTCGCTGCGGATGCTCTCAAACTTCCAGTAATGGTTGCACAGAGCTGACACACGCCCAAAAACAACACGGCAAGACTGACAGTGATTCACCCAATCACCGTTAAGGTAGGCGGGATTTCCGGTGACATTGACAAATCAGTAATGGCGACACAAGAACAACTTAAACATGTCAGCAAAACAACACCGAGGGGGAGTGAACTTATGGACAGCAGTCATATTTTGAAGAAATATTATAAAAATTCCATCTAATTGTCTGCTATTCAGTTCAGCAAAAAGGTAAAATGACTAACGGTGGTTCAGAATTGATAAGTAGTGAAATATAAGTACAGTAGGCGCCGCTAACTGTCTAAAGTTTCTGACACGAACACAGTTCGCTGCATAGAAACCGGAGCCAGCTAGCGGGCTATGCTAGCTGACGTTAGCAGATGGCTAAGTTCTCCAACGATCGGGCGAAGCGGCGCTCAGAAAACAGCCCAATTTAAGGCTTCTGTGAAACGGCGCGTCTATAAACGGGATGCACAAGTTAAATTGTGCCTCTTGAGATGTTATCAGGGTCATGTCAGGTGCTTGACTTTCATCTTAACTTTGATTTTGTCTGCATATCCGTGATGGCCACCAGCTTTTGGGGGAAGCCATGATCCAATCAGAGTGGGCTCTACAGTTGATCGAGCTAACGTTACTGTAACTGTACAGGGACGGTCAGAAAACAGGGACGCGGGCTCTCTTATAACGCTTATCTACGTGACGTTAATTGTTAGGCATCCTTTTGGTTCTTCTTTCAGGTGAATGTTAGGCCGGTGTGTTTTCTAACGGTGCAGATGCGTTTTGCAGCCACTGTGCAGCCTATAAGTCAGTCATGCTGTGGCTGTTGATATTTCTGGGACATTTCTGGGTCATAGTGAGACTTGTGTGCAGAAAATAACATTGAACATATGTGAGATCTGAAGATGTACTTTCTATATGAAGCACAGCCTCAGGTTTAAGTGTTCTCTGTGAGGGACATTTTTACCTTTAAAAATGCAGTTGTTTGCAGTAAAGTGTGATTTCATTTCAATAAAAAAGATTCTTTAGACATAATCTATAGAAACCACTTAAAATTACACAGATGACACTCAACACATTTTTTTTTTTTTTTTTTTGGCTGTATAATCTTTAGAATGTAAAAGTGAATTAACATGCTCCAAAAATAAAAGCTTCTACAAAATATAACTACTTCCAACAAAACAGCCATGTAATAACGAGCAGTTTTCATAATCACACAGGAGTTGATTTAAACCTAGTGGCCATTTATGACATCCTTTTATCATTGATATTGTTCACAAACACAGTGCAACATGTAAGCAACAGTTAACATATTAAAATGCTTTTTCTGATGGTATCTGCCTCGAATTGTTTTTCATGGAATTAAAATCATGTCAGTCTTGTTCTCCTTTTCCTCCTCTAGCTGTCTGGTACCCTCGCAGGTATTCAGTAGATGTCCACCCCTTCAGAGACATCAGGTGGTATGTCACATCCTGGCCCTTCTCCTGGGGCGGGTATGTCCCCAGGGCCCATTTTGGGCCCCAGCCCTGGACCAGATCCCTCACCGAGCTCTGTTCACAGCATGATGGGACCCAGCCCTGGATCTGGAACACCCAATGCACCGCATGGCATGCAGGGCCAGGGACAAAGTGATTACTCTCAGGACAGCATGTATTCTATGCACAAGGTACAGTGTGCAAAGTACTGCTAACTATGTCTTGGTGTCACTACTGCTACAGGGAAACTGAAGTAGATATTGTATATTACTGTGATGGCTTCAACAGGCCTCACTGTGCCTATATATTTTGGTATGCTCACTAATAAGTTGACCAAAATAAGGAAGATAAGAAATACTTTATTTATCCCATAATTCAGAATTTTTTATCATATATGTGCCAGTATTAGCTTATCGAGGATATATGGTATATCAGTTGTCTGATAAATTGCAAGATACTGCAGACATAAATGCTCAAGTGTATTTATAAAGTGAAGTTTTTCAGTGCTGTTATAATCTTTTTATAATCTTCATGCAGTGCACGGTGGTATGACCAAAAATTTATATCATGGTATTTTCAAGATTTTGGCAGTTTCATAGTATAATTACTGATATCACTTCTGCATAAGTGGGCTTAGGTATGTAGTGGCTCATTCTTTTGTCAGGAGTATATAGAATATAAAATGTGTATAAATAAATGTACAGTTATTAATGTTAAAAATAGGTTGTATCACAAATTACTGTGTGCTATAATTTTTGCCCTGTTGTAAGTTGTGAAATATTTGTTGTATTATATTCTTGTTGTTTTATATTATTCTTTTATTTTATGTATTATATTAGTCTATTATTCTATTATATCCTTCTTCTATTGTTGTATAATACTATTGCTATAGGTTATAGGTTTTACTGCATCTATTTATTCCTACTGTAGTAATGAGAATTTCCCAACTGTGGAACTAATAAAGGCTGTCTTGTCTTATCTGTCTTATTAATGTTTATGATTCATATGATTAGAACCATGAAGGATTAGTGTGCTCAATTAATTCACTGTCAGTAAGCTTTTCAGGGGCAGGACTATGTGTTCTTTTCAATTAAGATGTGTAGATCTTAAACATATTTTGTGTTTTCAGCCCATGGAGGGGATGAATGACAAGTCAATGGCAGAGGCGATGCACTTTGGTCACATGAAAGGTGTGGGGATGAGGTCTCTTCATAGTGGCATGGGGCCTCCACAGAGTCCCATGGACCAGCACAGCCAAGGTTTGTTTTTGAAATTCAAATCCCTGTGCTCTGTAAGGAGCATCCCCAAAATGTAACCTCATCAACCATATATGGTGATTATGTTTCTCAGACATCTTTTTAATTTAGGTTTTAATATTAAACAAGGAGAAAGCAGTGATAGGAGTAAATAAATAACCTAGCTTTGAGTTTTCCTCTTTCCACTGTGTTAATGATTAAACAACCTCTAAGACTCATTGGCTTTTGTTCTAATCCCAAGGTTGTGAACCAATACTTTAAAACTGTGATGTGATTTTTTTATTTTTTTATACTGACAATTAAACCTCCTTTCTGTCCACTTAAGGATACATGTCCCCCCACCCATCCCCCATGGGAGTCCATGAGCATGCTTCAAGTCCCATGTCAGGGGGCGGAGGTGGACCTACACCACCCCACATGCCCCCTGCCCAGTCAGGCCCTATGATGTCAATGGATCCCCAGGGTGGTATGCCCAACATGTCCAACATGGGCCAGCAGGTGAGGGGATCTTCTGCTTTTAGTCCAGTACAGCTGCAGCAGCTCAGAGCTCAGATTCTGGCCTACAAGATTCTGGGCCGTGGGCAACCGCTGCCGGAAAACCTTCAGCTGGCTGTTCAAGGCAAAAGGAGCCTACCCACAATGCAACAGCAGCAGCAGCAACAACAACAACAGCAACAACAGCCGCAGCCGCAGCCGCAGGCACCTAGTGCTAGTCCTTACAACAGGCCTCCAGGTAAGAAGATACAGATTTACATTAGTGGAAATTTTTTTTGGGTTTCTTTGTTGTAAAAGTCATAAAGAATCTTTTAACATCAACAATTAAAG
The DNA here is from genome assembly GCA_015108495.1 of Heterochromis multidens. NCBI lineage: Eukaryota > Metazoa > Chordata > Actinopteri > Cichliformes > Cichlidae > Heterochromis > Heterochromis multidens. The sequence continues at coordinate 1,945 of VUQS01029712.1, read as the reverse complement.
ATAAACCATAATTACAATAGGATTTTTGGTTATTTTGTTTTACCTTAATGTGAGAGTGTTGGGTATAAAAGTCCCTCAATCAAAATATAAATGTGTGTGTGTTTGGGTTTTTTTGTGCTATTAAGTAAATAATTGCTGAGCCACTAAAATGCAAGAAAATGTCAGAGCCCAGATTGAAATATGGATATAACCTGTTTTGTCTGACAAAGAACTGAGATTTGCTTAGTTAATGGTCTTATAAAATGTAGAAAAGTGGATAAGTGTCAATATGGAGCATTTTCCTTTAAGAAGTGAACTGACAACTACCAAAAAAACCCAAAACTATAGCTCCTATCTACTCACACAAAAGAGGCTTAGAAAGAATTCTCTTTCACAGTTTGAAAAGGCAATAGACAAACAGTTGAAACATGAATTGTTATTGTGTTGAAAGGTATGCCAATGGCACCTATGGGGGGTCCCCAGTCAAGTCCCTGCCCTGCCCCAGCCATGCAGGTACACAATCAAAGCACAGGACCCAAGCCTTGGACTGATGGTAAGTTTGTGTGGTATATATGGTAAACCTGTTGAGCTGTAGAATGAGTTCTATGTTTGGACTAATAACACAGGGATCTGCATTTGGCTTCACCATCAGTCCGACTTTTCATTCTGCCCATTGTAATCCAACATGCAGAGCCCAACAGATTTTTCTGGATTACTTGTATTGTCTGTCAGATGGCTTTAAGCAGATAGATCTCCATGCATTTACTACAACTCCAGTTCAGCAGATAAAGATGAAGCAGGTATAGCTAGTGAAGAGAATAATGGTGCGCTAATAATGCAAGGAAATATTTCAAGAAGAGAAATTTAGAATTAATAGTAAAACAGTCATAAATAAAAACAGATACAGAATGAGAAAATCTCATCTCCCACTGTGGTCGATTTAAAGCTGAACAAACAGAAAAATTAATCTGTCACAAACATCAGGGAAACATCAGGGAAATCTGTCTGACAGCTAATTGCTCCCAGGTGAAGCATGAACTCCAGACAGATTTAGAGAGTCGAGGTTTAGATTAAGGCCACTATTTCCTCTGTCATTAGCTCTGGGGTAGTGCTGGCCTTTACAAAAATCAGTTAACCTTGTATAAGGAACAGAAAAATTGACCTCCTAGAGCTAGATGGAAAAATCCATAATGATATGTGTAAGTGCCAGGTTGTCTTTAAATGAACAGGTACATTTACTGATCTGAGATCTGAGAAAACCCTGGTTGATGTACACGTGGCTACCTAAGCGTGTGTAGGGAGAGTTCATTTTTCTACAAATCTTCCCATGTGATTATTTGGTATTTAGGAAAAATTCAGAGTGTAGAGATTTTTACAGCCAGTTAGAATTTGGCAGTAATTAAATTTTGTTTTTTAAATCACAACTATTTTTGCATATCGTATCTGGTTGCTCCCTTTAGGGGTCATCACAGTGGATCTTCTGCATCCATCTCACCTTCTAATCCTCTGCATCCTCTTCTGTCACACCAACAACCCGCTTGTCCTCTTTTACTACATCCACGAACCCTCTCTTCTCTTTGGTCTAAAAATTTTCTTCTGTCTTTAATATCCCCTTTCCAGTGCATCCACTTTCACATAAGCCTTGCCTCTCTAACTTTGTCTCCAAAAGATCCAAGCTGAGCTGTCCCTCTGATGTACTCATTTCTAATCCTGTCCTCTGTTAGCATCTTCAGCTTGGTCACTTCCACCTTCATCTCTGTCTTTTTTTCCGTCTCCAAACCATCATAGCAAGTCTCAGTACCATCTTGTAAACCTTCCTTTTCACTCTTGCCTCTGCCCTTCTGTCACAAATCACCCGTGATACTGGTCTCCACCTGCTCCACCCTGCCTGCGCTCTCTTCTTCACCTCTTTTGTGCTCTGTCGGTTGCTTTGAATGGTTGACCCCAGGTATTTAAGCTCATGTAC
>VUQS01029710.1:20572-32577 GCA_015108495.1 Heterochromis multidens | reverse complement strand
GTTCTTCCTGTTAAAAGGGAGTTTTTTCTTCCCACTGTTGCCAAGTGCTTGCTCACAGGGGGTCATCTGATTGTTGGGGTTTTCTCTGTATTATTGTAGGGTTTTTACCTTACAATATAAGTTACCTTTAGGTGACTGTTGTTGTGATTTGGCACTATGTAAATAAAATTTTATTGAACTGAATTGAATGAGCCATGTGTGAGGTGGTCCAGGCGTCTGACTTGGATGCCTCCTTAGGTCAAGTGTTTCAAGCATGTCCAACTGGATGGAGACCCTGGGGCAGACCCAGGACACAGCAGATTAGATCTCTTGATGGACTGCGCTGAGCTGAGCTCCATATCATTCCTTGGCCTGCAGAGGTAGGCTAAATTGATAACAAAAAATGAGTCTCATTGGCATACCAGAAAAAAATAAGAAACACAAAGTTAGATAAGAAAATTAAAGTAGAAAACAGAAGAATTGAAAGAACAATAGGAAAACACACAGAGCACAAACAAACATTTTGACAAAAGCAAAGGGAAATTGCAAAGGTCTTTTCTGCAGAGCAGGATTAGGGCCATAGTGAGGTAACTTCAGGGTTAACCCAGGGTTTTCAGTGTTCTCCTTTTTCCTTTTACCTTCTCGGGAACACGTTATGTTCAAGATAAGTTATTATCACATACAAAGTCACCACCTACTGACCAAACAGTTCTCTGTGTGTCCACTCATGGAAAAACTCATGGACCTCAGTGTGCAGGTGCAGTCTTTCTCTGATTAGCATCAATCAGGAAATTTATTTTTAGGAGTTATTTTCAGCCAGTTTATTCCTTCTTCTTTTTTATGTTTCCTGCAAGCAAGTTTAAATCAATGGCATTTTTCTGTAAGCCTAAATATAGTGACATGATCATAAAACAGGGCACCTAAGCCCTTTACTTGCTGATCTTATATTCCCATATATAAAACTTAGAGTTAACATAAGTATAGCACTTTTCTGGTCATACTGATCACAGTGCTTAGTGAACACATATTCATAGAGTGCCTTTTAATAATTTCAGCACTTTATCCTGTTACACACACTCACACACTGCTGGCTTTTGCTGCAGCAGCTGCGTAGCTGTATAGCATGTATTATGTGCTTACTGTCCACATTTCTTATACCACTCTGCTGCCAGTAGACCTGTATATGTTTCTGATTGGTCATATACTGCCAGCACTGCCTCTTTTATGTGGGCGTGCGTGTAGCAGAATAGTTAAACCCTGGTTGATTTGCTGATAACAAACTTAGTGTGACTGCTTTAGTCTGACTGATAGGGATTGATTGTTAGGCTAAGTGAAGGCAGATAAGGGGAAGATATCCAACATTTAAAGTAAGACATGAAGATAAAGTAACTAACACAGAAACATGAAAACTAACACTAAACATGAAGAGAGAGAGGAGTGCACAGGAAGAAAATAACTCTAGTAACTAAAAACTAATGGAGATCACGGGAACCATGACAAATTCCACGTCTGAAGGAGAATAAAAAATCCATACTATTTACCAGAACTATCACTTGAAATGACTGCTAATGCTCAGTTTGCTAAATGTGTAAGTAAGTAACTCTTTGTCTTGTACATTTTTATCAGCTTTTTCTAAGGTGATTATTTATAATCAAGTAGCCAAAAAATCTGCTATTGCAAGAAATTCAGCCACTGATATGTACATGGCAGTAGTTATTGTTGCTTAAATGTAGCACACTTGTCATTGTCTGTGGCTATCATGACATCATTTTTTTAAGGGAGGTGTTTTGGCAACACCCAGGTAGTGTGTGTACACCCTTCTCTCTAAAGAGCATTCATGACTTCTCAACATAACACTACTTTAGATTACCAGAATTTAAATACAAATAATTTCTTTAGAATGAGATTACCCTCTGAGAGAGGCCCAGCTTGGTACGGTATTGAACAGCATCTTGTAGTCCCACTTTCACTATTGCAGTCTTTCTTCCAGACTGGCTAAAGAAATAAAAGATCACCCAATAATTGATCATCTTAATGCAATCTGGATTAAAGTGGCTCAGATGTTTAATTTAGACCCATATTTAAACACCTCATCTGGCTGTGCTTGGGTAAAACCTCATTTTACTGGAAGGACTGGAAAGAAAAGGGAGTGGCCACATTGGGTGACCTTTACTATAAGGGTATATTGAAAACGTGAAGAAGTTTGAAATACCTAGATCTTATTTATTTTTTTTTTTTTATATCTGCAGCTCCACCATCTATTATCAAGGATCTTCAGACCTAATTTACAAGCTCCCAAACTTGGTGGGCTTTTAGATACAGTGCTTTCGAACACTGGGAAAGGTCCTGAAGTATCTCTGTATTATTCTCTGTTGATCAAGAACCCAGGCAAGGAAGGTTTTTCAGCTCTCAAGAAGGCATGGGAAAGTGATTTAAATTTGAAATGGGACAAAAAAGACTGGGACAGGATTTTTGGGAATATTAAAAAATTGTCAATGGACACAAGGATATGACTTATTCAGTTTAAGATCATACATCGTTATTACTGGACACATATAGATTATTTAGACTTGGGCTAAGACTAGACTTAGGAGGCTCATTTGCTCCATGCATTATGGTCATGTATATATAAAATTCTGGAATTCTGGACTAGAAATTAGTTGTGATAGTATGTCAAGTACAATCCTAGACTATTTGTTTTGTTTGATGATGTAGAATTAGCGGGAGAAGATAAACATATTAAGAATCTTGTCCAAATGAGTATTATGATAGGTAGAATGATTCTTCCTAGAAGGTGGAAAACTGAAGGAGTACCTTCAGTTCAAGAGTGGATGGAGGAGATGGCAAGAGCTGCAGCATTTTGAAACTATATCTTATAGACAATTTGGAATATTGGATAATTATTTTAGAAAATATCTATTTTGAACAAATAGATATTTTTCTTTTGAGGATTGTTGACCTAGGCAATAATGTGTGGAGAGATCTTTAATTGTTCTGTAGGAATTGCTACAAAATTTGTATAGTTTGCATGATGAATGTACCACGGGAACCATGGCAAACGCCGCATCTGAAGGAGAATAAAAAATGGACATACTATTTACCAGAAGTATGACTTGAAAGGACTGCTAATGCTCAAGCTGCTAGATGTGTAAATAAGTAACTCTTTGTCAACATGTCTTGTACATTTTTATCAACTTTTTAAGGTGATCACCGTACAAAATCTGCTATTGCAAGAAATTTGGTTACCTGTGAGCATACTAGTAGTTTTTTTAAATGTGGCACATCTGTCATTGTTTGTGGCTATCATTGCATCATTTTTTTAAAGGAAGTGTTTGAAGTATGTTGGCAACACCTAAGTCATAGTTTTGAAAACAAGTATTACAGAAAGAATGCCTATTTTCAACATATACGTAAGTCCAAACAATGTTTTAATCCTTTACAAAAACACAAACTACTCACCCATCAAAACTTCATCTTTTGGGCCTTGCGTTCAACAAAGTCATTGATAACACTGCTCAGATCCAAAGTCCTGGTGGTATATGCATCCTTCTCTCTTCTCTGCTTCCTCTTTTGAGCACCACTTCTTTTGCTTTGCTTGCTAAGCATGACTTAAAATGTCCCTGTGCCAGCTAACTACTCTATAAGACACTTGCTGTTTTGTGGGCATTTTGCACAAATGACAGAGAGCAAGGTCAGGAAGTACAGGTAATATATTTCTCAGCATGCCCCTCCACCATCAAAACCTTTCAGAAAAGGTGCCCATTTTAATCAGTGGCATGTAAAAAGACAGAGTAAATATTTGCAGCTAAAATTTAATTTATAAGGAAAATGTGTCATGGTTCACAAGATAGAACCATGACTTAAACATACATACAACATATAGTGGAACTCTAATATGTCCACTTTACTGAAACATCATGAATATGAATATCCAGTGTAATGCAGAGGAGGGGCCCCTGCTACCTTGTGGTCCCCGGGGCTGCTCCGTAAGATATTAAACCTTTGACCCAGGTAGTATGTGCACACCCTTCCCTCTTAGGAGTATTTGTGAATGGTCAACATACAGCCATTTTAGATTACTAGAATTTAAATACAATATCTTTAGAATAAGGTCAATTTTTTGCTAAATTCTTCTATCAGCACCCAGATATTTACAACATTTAGTCGATTTGGACTGACATGAATGGCAAGCTGCTTTCTGATTACATCATGCGTATTGTTCCTTATGTTTGACAAAAAAACTGTTATTTTTTTCAAGGTTCTTTGTATTGAAGGCGTTTCCTCTTTGGCCATTCAGAAATCCCACAGAGAACATCAGACTGTGTTACCTTCGGCAGCCCCTGTGGTCAACTCGTAGTTGCATTGTGTATCTGCATTGTCACACTGCTTCCTCAGAGGATGTTCCATTAGAAATGCTTTGTGTGTGCAGGCACACACATACATACTGTACACACAGACGCAGCAAGAGTCACTGTGTGTACTAGTGCAGGCCTCAGAGGACTGTCAAGGTAATGACTGAGTAAAGAGAGGGAGATGAACCCAGGAAGTCACACCTCAGGAGGGTTGGGGTTCAGAAAGTCACACACACACTTAAGTACGTTTTACACTGCGCCTTGCAATTGTTTTCACCATATTGGCTTAGACCTCTAGACAATGTTTATGTTATAAGCAACAGTTTAATTTTTAAAACTTCTGCTATTATAAACAGGTCTACTTTTTTATGTCTATTCCCAGAGAACAAAATCCAATTACACGTAAAGACATGGAGACAAGGATTCAACCCTACAATAAGCTTATCTTGTTCTAAGTTTATGCTTGGACCAGCATGGTAGTCTGCTATTAGGTCCACCTCATTTATATACACTCACAGATTCAAATATTAGTCAGTCATATGCAGAGGTGGCAAAAGTACAGACATTCTGTACTTAAGTAAAAGTACAGATACTTTTGTTAAAAAATACTCTGGTAAAAGTACTGATTCAACTTCTTTACTCAAGTAAAAGTGAAAAAGTACAGGCTCTGAAATGTACTCAAAGTAAGAAAGTAAAATGTAGCTCTTTTGAGGACATTTCTACCAGCTATTGAACCTCGTGCCATATTAATATAATAAAATTATATTAGTTTGGGAATACAAACGTTATTTCAGTCTGAATTTGAATTCTAATGAATGTACTCAGCTTGAATCGATTATGTAGAACATGAGCAGAGAAAAAGAAGGAGAATTTAAAAAAAAAAATAGCTCTATTTTCTGTTGCCTACATTGTAGAGGGTGATTTTGCCTCACACCTAAACAGGAAAATGAGCACAGTCGGGTTAAAGTGGGATTCAGCAGGTGGGGAAACCCTAACATCGGCTGCAGTGTCTCAGCATGGGCCAAAAAATCACAACTCACAATAATTTCTATTGTGAGCTCCAGTAGATTTTCTTAGTGTACAGGCTGTGATCAGCTGACCTGCTGCTGCTGCTCTGAGGTTTACTGCTCTTTGTGGATTTACACAACTGAATTCAGCAAGATGTAAGCAGATGTTTCATGAGCTGTCTTGGCTGATTTCCATCCTCTACACTGACAGTATACTGTTTATACTGTCTTTATACTAGACGGTATAAAGGTTGAATTCAGTGAATGAATCTAAGCATCATCAGCTTAAATTCAAATTCATTTCTTTAAATTTCCAGTTTATCAAATACCACTGAGCAGTTCTTACCTTTAAATATAACCTTTCTTCTTCCTGTCCTGTCTTTCTTATCTTTTTCCATCTCTGAGTGAAGGGAGCTCTCATTCTTTGCCCTCCCTGGAAATACAGCAGCTGTACCTTTAGCTAGCAGACACACTGTAAGACAAACTGAACACAAACAGTTTGTGTGTTTGCTGATATTTGTTGAGCTGATAGAAATGTTGCATTTGAAATTACCTGACACTTAAAAAACTTTACTCCCTTTATGCTTGCTCCTCTTCTGTATGGCTAGCTAGATGCTGAAATACCGTGACCACTCATTCTGATGAGTAGGGTCAGAACAAAACAGAACAGAACAAAACAAAAGCATTGCTCCATCCTGCTTTGTATCAGCAGTTCAGGCTGGTACTGGTGTAATGGTGTGGATGGATAATTTCTTGGCACACTCTGGTCACTTTGTACCAGTTGACCATCTTTTAAATGTCACAGCCTACATGAGTATTGTTGCTGACCATGTCTATCCCTTTATGACCACAGTGTATCCATCTTCTGATGGCTGCTTCCAGCATAACAAAACTCAAATAATTTCAAACTGGTTTCTTGAACATGACAATGAGTTCACTGTGCTCAAATGGCCTTTACAGTCAAAAGATCTCAGTCTAATAAATTGGTTAGATGTCCAACTGAAAAATCTGCAGCAACTGCATGAGTGGCCAGTGAATGTAAATAGTGAAGTCTCTGGCTCTCTTTCATAGTGTGTCTTTTGTCCTGTCTTCCTCCCCTCACCCCCAACCAGTCGCGGCAGATGGCTGCCCCTCCCTGAACCTGGTTCTGCCGGAGGTTTCTTCCTGTTAAAAGGGAGTTTTTCCTTCCCACTGTCGCCAAGGGGGACAGTAGGGTCTTTACCTTACAAATATAAAAGTAAAGTAAAGTAAAGTGCCTTGAGGCGACTGTTGCTGTGAATTGGTGCTATATAAATAAAATTGAACTGAACTGAATTGAACTGAATTGAATTGAAACTGAGTTAGAAAATATTTAGTGATCACGTTAGAAAAATTATGTTGGTCATTTCTTTATTATCAAAGAGCTTCTTATTTATACATCCAGAAGACACAAAGCAACAATTGCATTAATTTGTTATCATATTTTTGGTGAATTGATTGAAAGTAAGTACAGCCTTCATTCTCATGTTTCCTCTGTTTTGGATTCCTCCAACTCCTGAGGGGAATTTACGTCTCTTTGGCTGCAAAGTGCTGCACTGTGTGTTCACCAGTTAGTCGCTAACATTGTCTTTCTTTTTGGTGTTGATGAGGGATCGCAATAGCAATGACTCTGAAGCTGGGGCAGCTAAATAGGATTTGCCTATAAATAATTCTGTTACTGAAAAGGCCCATTCCCGTGGTAGACCAGCTCAGTAGAGATGAGGTCAGCATTTTAGATGGTTATATTAATCTGAGAGTCTGTCTTTATTCACATCTGACCCATTGTTAACATTAAATATAGATTTGAGCAGCTTTAAGGATGTGAAGTTTTGATGGACTGGATTTTCACATGTCTTGATGCATGCTCAATAATACAGGTAAGGAAATCCCAGAAAGCTGAATCTGTTGATCTGGACGTAGCGTTTTCACTGGGAGAAAGGTTGGGGAAACCTGCAGTCAGCTGAGACTGATGAAGTCACTTGGATAAGTGACAAAATGTTTCTCCCACTGAAAACACTACGTCCAGATGAACAGATTCAGCTTTCTGGGATTTTCACATAGTTGTACTTTAATGAATGGAGTGCTTTATCTGTCAGATTTCTTTTGACAAGAAGAGGCAATATATTATAAAGGTCATTTCAGCACATTCAATCAGCACCTTCATCACTTAAATAAGCTCAAGAAAAAGATATTTTAGAAAGCAGTTGCTGCAGACAGTCTTGGCTCCAAAAGGATGTGGTTTGTGCTGTTGTGGTGTGACCCATATCAAACTTACCCAAAGTTTTAAAAAAAGAAAGCAACAAACACCACTTTTGCAAAACTGAATGAATCAATCACAAAGTTTTTTTGTTTTGTTTGTTTTTTTACCTCTGAAATTACCTTCAGGCCTATTGTATGGCAGAGCAAAGACTTAAAAGTTTAAATCTTTAGCTCCCTCTGGAGGCATAAAGCTGTATCAAGCTTGAAGCCACGCTTCAAACAACCAATGAGATTTTACTTCCTTAATGGGCTGCTGGGTGGAAGATATTTAAAGTAGCAGAAATGACACAGGGTCACTAGTTTTAATGGGTCAATGTAATATTCACATATGTTACTTAAACGTCAATCTTATTAAATGTTCTAGAGTTTGCATTTTAAAAGGAAACACTTTTGCATATCTTTTGACATACATCAGCTTACAGTGCCTTTAACTCTCCACTAGAGGTCAGCGCAAAAATATAAAACCATAGGAGGCACGGTCAATGAAATTTGTACTTGAAGTCATGAAGAGGCTTCTCATGAGTTGAGTGTTGTAACTAAATCCTGAGTTGTGTATGTGTGTGTGAGAGGGGGGGGTGGAGTGGAGGGGAGGTGTTCTTTTGTCTTGTGAAAAGTTACAATACTTTCTTTGTGACAGTCATATATCTAGAGATCGGTAATAAAATGACGCCTCTGCGAGGGCTCTGCATGACCATGTGGTAAATACTGCTATAATCCCAGCATGATGAGTTATTAGTTAATGGCGAACACGTCATTAAATATTATTAAATAATTAACTGTTCCTTTTATCTCTTTACAACCTACTGATGCATGGGTTTAATTAAAATGTCATTCATGTGTAGGATGTGATTTTTGTGATCTGTTATCAGCGGCATGTTTGCATACATATTCTATGTTAACCTCACTTATGCTTTTCTCTGAAAGATTATAGCTCAGATGCACATATCTGACTGTAATCTGGCACTGAGGGAGCAGGATGTAGGTGTCTTAGACAAGGTCACTGGAGTTTTCTTATCAGGGGTTAATCTGTGATGTTTTGTTTCTAAAACACATTCAACAAATCCATCAATCGCTTCTCAGGCAGCAATTTTCTGTTTCTGCTCTTTACAGTACCTGCCACCACTGCACTGTTCATGATTCACTTTACTTTGTTCTCTTTCTGTTTCACATTAAATTTCAGTCTCATTAATGACAAATATCGGTTTTATATATACGACTTAGGACACAATCATATGCTTGACCTCAGCAGGGATATCAACCCAACATCACAGTAATGCTGCCTACCTATAAAGCTCCAGCTGAGGAGTTCTGTGGTGTTGTTTGTGTGGGTGTGAATAATAAACAGTGTAGTGGCAGTAGAGATTATAAAGAGCAGATAGCAGATAACAAAGCCTACACTTGATTTACTGGATAAAACAAATTTCACTCGCCTTTTTTTATGCTAATAAAGACATTTAAATTATTGTGTAACTTCTTGGCCACAAGCAGCTTCTATGACAGTCATGCCTCCTGAAATGATGCATAAATAGCATGATTAAAATTTTGGGCAGGAAGCTGTAAGCATCCCACCACCACCACATTCTTAAGAAGCTAAATGTTAGTGTAATTAAATGGTCTGATAGAAAAGTAATGAATGAATGCCTAAATAACCAGGCCTCTAAGATATTCTGTGGCATGGTGGCACCTCTCAGGGTTTCTAGAATCTGTGGAGACCTGAAAGAGGCCTTTTACTAAATCCTCCTGGGCGAGGGGGTTCCACTGACCGCCCACAGAAGTAAAAATGGATTTGGAATGGGGTTATTTTCAAGACTAAGTGCATGTATTATTAAGTTTTATGATAATATGATGGTATAATTGTTTATTTTCATGTTTTTGTGTTGCTTTGTGCTTAAAATATGTAAAAGAAAAAAACCCACAAAATTAGTACTTACTACTTGATTTGATATATACCATCCATAATTGTAAGGACCCACGCTGACAGGCAATATTATATTTTCTTACTATATTCTCTTGCTGCATTTTGTACCATCCTGTACCATCCCAGCACCCATCCCAACTGATAACAAAGCTGAACCCAAACCCTACCCTGATTTCAACTTTATGCAAAACCAAGCCTTCACCTTGAGGAAAAATTTAGCGTGTGACTGAAATCTCCAAGCTTTCCAAAAATGTCGTCAGGATCTAGAGCACAGCCCCCCCACCACCCCTCCTCCACACACACACACACACACACACACACACACACAGACAAACGTGAACATTATACACAAATTACACTCAAAGACAAGGGCAAAGTTTTGCATTTAGTGTCTTTATAAAACAGATTTGCAAAATATAGCCAAGGCTCATTCATTTAAATACGCATAAATAGCAAGAAAATACTTTCCCATTTCAATTCAAATAATTTTTTTTTTGAACTTCTTTATACACAAATCAGAGATGAACATTATATGAAAAATTTTTTTTTGATTTGAGCAGAAAAAAACACAAGCATACTGTGTAGCTAGAGCGGCAGTCGATTAGTCAGAAATATACATCCTCTGAATACACATATTCATAAACATTAAAACAAAATCTTATTCAAGTCTGAAATATCAAAGCACACATCTTTGGATGGATTTCTCGTAGCCTTTTAAGAGCTTTTCTTTTTCTTTTATTTATTTTCTTTAATTTTTTTTTTTACAACATCAGCAACAGAACCGTAATTAACACCACCATGGCCAAAGGTTTGGGTCTATATGTACAATAGTGCAGACAAAAGAGCTTAAATGAGAATGAAGGCAGTGGAGGGATACTAACACATCATCAGGTCTCCTGATTAAGTCTTCAAGTGGGTCCCCTTTATTTTAGAAAACTATAAAATAATAACTGAAGAATCAAAGCATTTTAAATGCTTTCATTTTGAGACTGCTGCTCTTTTTCAACACATAAACAGGACGATTTAAAATAAAATTTAGTTTAGTTATTTATTAATTTATATATATATATATTCAGTTTTGTTTTATGTTAATTATGTCGACTTATTTTTTCTTTTTTTAGGAGGCTGAAATATTATAATACCATTTTCTACAATAAATTCTTTTTCTTACTTGTGATCATGTGTTTACATTCAGCATTTTTTTTAGTTTCAGAGGAATCTTACTGGAATTACGTAATTTTTAAATGAAAACCTTTATTTTTTTTTTACAGCGTTGTAAATAAATAATGCAAATAATGTACATGTATGACACAGCATTCCTCATAAACAGAGTCAGATTGTTTGCTTCTTTTTAAATGCTATAAAAGAATTTGTAAACATTCACGGGGCTGAAGAAATAGACCTTTTTTTTTTTCCGCAGCAGCCACAACATCATACTTTAGGTACTCACAGGTATTATTAATCACATTAATTAAGGCTGCATCTACATAGAAGAGAACCTTGATTAATGTGAATAACAAGACCTGTGTTAACCTACTATTCATGTGAATGTGACTGATTGATTTGATTTAATTATCTAACTGGTGTTTGCTTTCCAAAATGTCTGTTTGCCACATCAGCAGGCTTCAAACTATTAATTGATGTCGCTCTCTCTCTCTCTCTCTATCTGTAAAAAGGTGCTTTAGCTTTCAGGAGCAGAAGAGACACAGCAAATAAAGACATTTTCTTTTTCTTTGTTTTGTCTTTTTTTCTTTTGCCTTCTACAGACCAGTGTTCATTTGGCCGGCTCAGGGATGGGTGGAGCCCGCTCCAGTCTCATGGCCCAGGGGTTAGAGGTTGCAGCATAATATGGAGATTGGGTAAGCACTTCTTCTCCAGCCAGGGCAAAGGCAAACACTCCCCTCTGCCTCCCTGTTCCTGCCTTCTCCTCCTCCGTGACATGCTTCCCTTCTCCTCGCAGCTCCTCCCTGCTCTCCCTGCTGGCAGCGTCCGCACTCTTAAACCCCTGACCCCTGTTCCCGAGGCTGAGCAACTCCCCAAGTCCGTGACTCTTGACCCCCTGGTATGCAGGGCTTAACCTGTTCTCCTCAAACCGGTTGGTCGCAGCAGTAGGGGGACACAGGAAGTTGCTGGTAGGTGTTGACCGCCAAGCAGCTGGTTTTCGTCCTCGTCTGGGGCGTGAGATTCGGCAGCTCTGCCTCTTGATGTGTCGATGTAGGTGGTCAGACCGTGTGAAGCTTTTGTAGCAGTGTTCGCACTGATAAGGACGGACACCCGTGTGGATGCGCAGGTGGTTTTTCAGATCGTAGTTGTGGACAAACTTGGAGTTGCAGTGAAGGCAGATGTAGGGGCGCTCACCTGTGTGCTTCCGCATGTGGATTTTCAGCTTGTCTTGTCTGAGAAAAGAACAAAACCACATGCTTTCACAAAGTACAGTATGCACTGGGGAGAAAGATTAACAAAAATCTTACA
>VUQS01029710.1:0-20552 GCA_015108495.1 Heterochromis multidens | reverse complement strand
AAAAACTCTTAAAAAAAAAAAAATAAAAAAAGACAAAAAAAAAAAAAAAAAAAAAAAAAAAAAAAAAAAAAAAAAAAAAAAGCCAGTACAGATGATTTGCTTTTAGTGTCAACATTAAAGTGCTGCTCTAAAAATAAAAGTGGAAACTATGCCAAAGTAGGAGGATGTAGGTAAGTGAGATACCACTAATGCAAAGCAGAGGGGGCTTTCCACTTTAGCTTCTTTGATATTCAGATGAGGTGAAAACAGATTAACCTCAGTGAAAAGAGCATGGGGTACTTTTCCGTTAACCGTGCAGTTTTTCTACATACATGCTTTGTGTGAAAGATGAAGATCTCAAGATAATGTTGTTTGTTAACACTGGGCTTGCTTTCCACATACCTGGTGAATCGTACTTCACAGATTGTGCACATGTATGGTTTCTCCCCTGTATGTGTTCTCATGTGTCGTGGCAGTTTCCCAGCTCCTTGAATGACCTTGTTGCAGATCGGACATTGCTGTGACGCTTTGGGCTTCATCTTCCTCTCCTCCTCCAGCTGCCAGGGGGGGAACAGTGCACTCAGGTGGGAAGCAGAGCTCAGAAAATTCAGATATGACCGAAAGTCTGCCTCATCCTTAATCGGACCCAGCGGGTGACTCTCCGATGGCACTGACCCTGCGTTCATAGCGCTGTCCAAGCTCGAGTTGACAAACTCCTTCAGCAATTCACCTTGGAGCATACTGGGCGGGACTTCCTCTTTCATCTCCTCCTTTATGATCTCTCTTTTTACAGCTAGATCGAGGGGTCTGGAGGCTTCAAGTGGAGCGGAGGCAGGGAAGCTGTGGGGGAGCCTGGTTTGCGGTGAAGCTCCCGCGTGGGGATGGTGGGCTGGGTCTAGGAGCTGCTGGGGGAAGGCTGGGAACTCGGCAGCCCACATGGGGGGGTAGAAGCCTGGGAGGAGAGGAGAAAAGTTGGACCTCCTGTCCAGTGTTGGCATGCGGGGGTACAGCCCTTCCTGGAGGAGAGACTCAATGGAGAAATCTTTCAGAGCTCGAGTCTCAATACTCTCCTGCAACACAAGATAATGTCATTAGTTTTAAGGCCTAAATAATGAGATTAGCAACCAAAATAAGAAGATATCCCCTGAAATGTACCTGCTTTCTCATGGTTTCTGGAGACTGCAACTGGGGCGTTTCCCTGTGCAGGGCAAACTGCTGGTGGTACTTGGAGGTGCTTGGAGGCGGTGACTCGTCCATCCCAGGAGGTGTCTGCTCCCCCCTACTCTCCGACAACTGCAGTGACCTCTCACTGACATTGTCCTCCTCTTCCTCCTGCTCATCCTTTCTCGACCCCACATCCTCCTCTTCATCCTCCTCCTCTTCTTCCTCTTCCTCATCTTCCTCCTCCTCCTCTTCATCTTCTTCCCCTTCCACCTCTCGCCCGCCTCCGCCACCTCCACCCCCGCTGTCCATGATCTCCAGGCAAACGTTGATGATGCAGGGTATCTCCAGCATCTGCGCTGCGTTCAGGATCTCTTTAACGTTGGACGCTGTCACAGTCAGAGTAGACGTGTAGGCAAACTCCAGAATGGCTGTGAGAGACTCTGGAGCCACAAAGTCAATTTCGTACACAGCTGCGGCGTGATTGGGATCTCCGCCATCAGTGGTGGCCACTGTGAAGAGCTTCTTGAAATACTGACTGCAGGCAGCCAGAACAGAGCGGTGGGTGCGGTACTCCTGGTCGCGGACAATGAGGATGACATCGCAGAGCAGCCCATCACGACGCTGCTCATTGAGGCTGCAGAGGACGTCGCTGCTGTGGTTTGGGAAGGGGATTCCGATCAGATCCTCCTCTCTGTGATGAACCATCTTCTCTCTCTTTATCTCTGCTGGTTATAGAGACAAAAGGCAAGAGAAGTAAAACATCTGGTGACAACAGAAAAAGATACAAATTCTGAATAATCAAAAAAGAAAAAATATCCTCTTATTCTTAACCTGTTACTTTCCTTTTTACGTGAGCAGTGTTAAATTTTGCCCAAGTTTCTGTCCTTTGTGCTGTGTCTTCATTTTTGAATCATTTGCTAATGTTTCAGAAATTCACAATGTGTTTATCAGCAATATTTACAACAAATTTTTGCGGACATTTCAAGGATAAAAAAAATAGTAAATCTAATGCACAATAAAAAAAAAATCTTTTAAAATCGATTTTTAATGCAGAAAAATATGAATGCATCATTTAAAAAACAAACAATAAATGAGTAATAACACGTATTGAGAAGTATTTTAAATACTTACTTTAGATGGTTATGTTTTAAATGTATTGTATGTATTAAATGTCTTTGTAAATACTTTGATTTAGTCATCACGGTAGCCCTTTTGGTACTTTTCACACAGGACATTATAAGAAGTCTGAAAATGCTTTCAATATTATTATGTGTTGTTGAAGAGTCCTTTGGTTTTTTTAAAATATGGGGGTATCTTTCAAGAAAAACCCACACATTTTGCTGTGTGACTTGAAAACAGTAGTATAAAATGGATGTGACACACGTCATACAAGTGTGAAATATTGTGCTGATTGCTTTAAACAGGTCCTGTTTAATTTCCTGTTGGCATTTGATGACTGGTCACATGTACTTTCACTTTGACTAAAAGCGGTGAATAATAATTCTTTTAAATCCACATAGCTGTTTTCTTGCTTCCTGGGCATGCAAAGAGTCTGCCCTGTAAACTTCAGTTGAGTTATTCACATGGATGGAGCAGGATTTGAAGAAGGCATGTTAAAGAAAACAATAAAACAGGGTTCTGAAACGTCGATGTAAAGAGTGGAGCGGTAGCAACAAGTGGCTGCACCTCAGTTTTAAATGAGGTGTTACCGATGACAAGCGGTGTCCATTCATGAGATGAAGGCTTTAAAAAAGCTTTCACATGTGAATAAGGGGAGGCTCTTCACTGAGGCCGATAGTGTTAACACAATGAGTGACAGTCTAGCTTTATTAAAATATACTGTAGGCATGCTTGTTTGCGTGCCATCTGTGCAGCAAAGGCAACAAGTGGTAAATACAGCATGTCTCATTTTGAGCAAACATCACGTTGGGTAATATTTATTCTTGAATGTGTTATCACGATTTCTTGTACCAAGTGTGTGAGTTAGGGAAGCCCATCATCTTGATAAAACCTAAAGCAGTTCTTGATTTTCTTACTTTTAAGCTTTTTCAATTTGAAACTGCGGGGTGTGACAAAAAAGTGTGTGAGACTTTTTCCTGTGATAATGTTTATAATGTCCATCCCTCTTGTCTGTGTCTATCAGATATGAGAAAGAAGCAAGCTGATACGTTCATCAGAACAATACAGTGTGTGTGACTGGGATGTGGTGAGAAGTGAAGAAAACGACAAAAGAGGTCAGATTGTACTCTAGATACTGTATCCTGTCAAAATGCTTACTTGCAGTCTATCCTCACTCATTTCACTGACAGCACAGTGTCTGAACAGCCTGATACAGCAGATATGGTCTAAATGCACAGACAAATCTCCATTCGGTTTGCTCTTTTTCTTCACGTTTCCACTCCACAGCTGCCTGAGCTCCTACCTGTTGATTCACTGTACTGTTGTTTACAGTTCTAGTGATCAAACCTCCACTGGCAGGGTGCTCATTCATTCACATCTATGAATAGAGCTCAAGCTTAGCCATCCACACTTGGTGGTCACTGGAGGCATGTGTAGATAAATACTTTGAAGCGGCCCCACACACCGCAACTGCATTGTTGACTGACTCGAAATGGGCCGGCTCTGAGCCACACACACACACACACACACACACACACACACAAACACACACACAGACCCAAGTGTCTCACTTTCTTGAGCTTCCTGTAGTGAATCACACCAGAAGAAAAAGGAAAAACAAGATAAAAAACTATTTCAGAAAATCCCTAAGTTCACCTGCAGGTGTACAACTCAGATACCTTACCAATCTTACATGTAGTTTATTCTTGTCGATCTTGTTGCTAGGGAACCGTTGCCATGTTCGTGCCATTGATACAGTGTGGACATAATTAAAATGTCTATAGAGGAGGTGGCAGTGTAGGATTTAGGTCCGCAGACACATGCACCGACCTCAAGCGACAGAGAAAGTTACAGTGACCAGGTAAGCTGATTGATATGTATTTTCCAAATGGAAATGATGATGGTGTAGGCAGCGTACACCACAACTTTACACTTTACAAAGGACAGAACAATATCCTTTTTTTTCTATTGTATTCCACACCATGTGCACAACATCCCCAAAAGTAATAGCCTGGGCAAAAGGTGAGAGAATCTCCAGCAGGGAGAGATCAGATGGCCCTAAAAGTTCCCTAACAGGTTGCACAAACACCAGCGGAGGGGCCCCTCCCTGCAACAGCCTGCCAAGGCAAACAATAGTGCAGAGCTTGGAACAACACTGAGTGGATAAGAGCAAGTGAAAAAAGACTGGGAGGGCCTGGCAAACTCACTGTCTCACATTCGTTTTTCTTTTTTCTTTTTTTTTTTTGCTCTCAACCCATCCCACCCACTCCTGGAACTATGGGACACGTGCTGCTGTTGCTGTTTGTTCGCCTGCTGAACCAGCGAGCGCCACTCCCCTCCTGTTCCCACTGTTTGCCTGCCACTAGCTAGCACTAGCTCTTAGCGGCCGGCCCCTAATTACAATGTGGAGAGGATCTAAGGAGGATGTGCCACATAGACAGGGAGGGGAGGAGGGCACCGCTTTCCCACCACAAGGTCCTGGAGCGACATTTCATCAGCCTTAACCCTTTACACACACGCACACCCCACCCACCCGTCAGGGGAGCAAGGGTGGCGACGCCTTGAGAAAGGGCACAAAATGGCTCGTTGTTGAACTCTTCTCCAAGCAACTCCAAGTTTTTAGTAATAAGGCTAAACTCAGTAAATAGATTTAATAACCTGCCATTATGAGGTGGCTACATTTTTAAATGAATTTTTAAAAAAATCAAAAATTGCGTAAAAGCTGTAGCACCTATCACAAATGCATCACTGCTTTAAAGGAAGCAGTTCCATGTGTGAAAAAAAAGTTCATACTGAGTTCAACTCATTTACTAAACTGACCTCTAATAAGGCCTTTCTGTCTCCCTCTCTTTCTGCCTTCCTGTACTGGCCACATCTCCTCTCATGCCTCACTTAGTCACTAACACTTTCAACTCAGCACTCCCGCCCCAAATTATGTGTCACCTCCATCCAGTGTCGTCTTTCTCCCAAGAACTTCATCTGCTATACGGGCACTGACCACCAGCACCACCTCCTCCTAATTATTCTCCTCTTCCTCTTCACCACCACCACCACCACCTCCTCCTCAACCTCACTCTGTCCATGTTGCAGCTGTATCATCATTATGCCCAGAGTAGAGTGGCTAACTTGTCCCCAACCCTGACCGCTCAGGCCACAAATCAGCAGCTAATGTCCATCTCAACCCTTGTCACGGGCAGACGCTCATTTGGCCTGTATGCTACAACACCCAGTGCCTAGTTTATTCCTGTCAGGCCCGTTCATCCACCTGACCCACATGCTAAATCACCAGCAGCCAGAGTTTACCCCTGTCACCGACTGCCCATAGCAAACACCTGCGAAACAACTGTCACAGATGGACAATTGCACAGCCAATAATTTATAGTATTGACAGCCAAAATTCACCCCCTTATTAAGGGAAGACATTCATTTGACCTAGTGTGTAAACTAGTCCATTATCGCCAGTGAAACACCAGTGCACCTCGAGGAGACACTTCCATGGTTAGTGTTAGTTTTGAGCCTCTAGGCCACATAGGGGGAGCTTTTATTTTTTATCTTAATTGCTGTCAATTATAGCAGGTGAGGAAGGAGGATATAATGCCTGTTAAACATCATGACTGGGGTTTATTTTTTTCTTCACGGTAATGGTGAAATGTCAGGGTCAAATCTGAGTATTTAACAGTGAGTTCTTCTGATTTAGAACAAACAGGGTTTTAGGAAATTAGTGTGTGGTCATACACATTTTTTTTAACAAAAGCACAGAGTATTGCTCTTAAGTATTGTTATCATTTGGGTAAAAAAAAACAAACAAAAAAAAACCTGGCCTCCGACCTGCAACGACTTTTACAGCCATGCACTTTAACGTAACTTTAAACAGAGATTCTTGCTAAAATCCAGTGCTAATAAATACGTTGTTATATTTCATTATTCCCTTAATTAATTCTGCAAATGTCCAACTATTTGTATCTTTAGCTAATGCTCTGTTTTCATTGATCAAATGGATGATTCAGTTAAATAATTTTAAGTTAACACGGGATCTGGCCCAAGGTCAATTTAAATCGCACGGCTCCTTAAAGCACCTCTTTTCGCTAAGTGTCATCTCTCGAGCCTTTGGGGGGGGGGCCACGGCTCCACTCCATTGTCTCTGTCACCCCAAAAGTTTACTCTATTGCCAAAGCAATAAAGATTTTTTTCCCCATCACATGTATTCAGTCTAAAATAATGGGCAGATTACTTCTTTTTCTAAATCATCTAATATTTTCTTCCATTTGGCCAGAGTAAAGACCCCCAAAAATGAGCAGAGGAAGGTTGTAGTCAGCACCACAAGTATGGGTGGTACAGTATAAAATAAAAATTACAGCATTTTTTTAAAGTTGGAATGCTGTTTCAGTTTCATCATTTTGCATTTATTCATATTTATTTGTATTTTTCTGCCATGTAAAATCTATCCCTGAAAAGGCTCGCTTTACAAACATGGCATTTAAACAGGATAGTATTTCATGTCTTTATTAGGCTACACACTGTTAAAAACTGATTGGAGTTATTGAGATATGATTAATAAACGATTAAGCAGATGTTTAACAGAGATCAGTGTAACACTGATCAGCGTGTAACTACATATAGTTTATCACCAGCACCTCAGCATTACAACACAGCCTTATTTTGGACCTTTATATGCCACTGAATGCTTTCTATAATGTGCCACTTGCATTCCGTTGTACGCAACTATATTTACATTTTTCTGCTCCTGTTTCCACCAAAGAATTTAATGTAGTGAAAAGCCCCAAACTTTGAAAACAGCAAGTGAAACAGCAGCGGGTAAACAGTTATAATAGCACTATGGGTCACTGCATTTTGTAACTTCATGAGCTAAGAGGTCTATAAGCTGACAGGTTGTAAACAATAATTTACAGCTCAGCCTCAAATCCATAACATGTTTTTTATTTTGTCCACACTCCAAAACATCCCTCTTTTTTCACTTAATGAATTACCTGAGTATTTGTTTGTGGATTTAACAGAGAATATCATATAGATATGGAAACTGAAATCTGTAATTACTTTTGAAGACAAAACACACACTTAAGTCCACCGAAGCTACTATGTTTGGCATTTCCGAGATGTGTTGTGATGCTATAAATGTTTGTGCTATTTCCAGCATTTTTACAGCACAGTGTTTACACTACAGCCTGAATAATGACATGAGTCGTTAAGTGGTTTTATTGACCTGTTTGCACCTTTTCAGGCCTTTATGGTCTAAAGCACTCATTTAAACGCTAAATGATGCACATAACCCAAAAGTGCAACCTGATTCCCACACACACACACACACACACACACACTCTGTAATACTGAGAAATGATTACACACATATACGCACAGACACACACCCCTGTGCACGTTCAAGAAGTCTGGCATCCACATAAATTTACACATGTCTTGATACGTTCCCCAGCATTCCACAGATTTCAGCAGGCATCACCTACCGTACCTTCAGTTTCTCAATTCCTCTCACGTGTCTTTGTATTTCCAGACTACTAAGAAGCTCCGCTGCTCCTCACTTGACCTCTCAGCATAGCTCTCTTTAATTGAAACACAGCTGCCTCGCTCTTTGCCCGTCTGTCAGTCAGTCCATTCACAAGCTCCTCATACTGGGTTCAGATGCCCATTCACAAAAAAAAAAAAAAAAGCTTTAAAAAAAAAAAAACACCCCGGGAGGAATATCCAATGAAGAGAAGCAAAGCAGCGCAGCAGAGGAGAGCAGAGTGTGATTCTTGGGTCTGTCTGTGTAGCAGAGTGGCTAGTGTGGAGTTTAGAGTCAGGCTCACTGTTGTGTGTGGCTCATGTAGGACGAGCGAGAGAGTGAGAGGAAGAAGGGAGGGAGGGCAGCAGCTCTGCGCTGTGGAGATGTCGCACCACTAGTTTTTATAGCAGGGTGGGTAGCTGGAAGATAATAATACCCCATCCTCCTCCACAACACAAGTTTAAGCGCAGTGTGTAATAAGCCCATGGCGCAGACACCCTCTGATTTAGGTCAGACAAAATGAATTTTTAGTTGTGTTAGAGTGGATTTTGGTAGAAAGGGACCGGGGCAAAGGAACCCGAAGGGGTTGTTTGGGGAGACTGAGGGAGGGTAAAAATGGAAAGGAGAAAGAGAGAGAGAGAGAGAAAAGTTGGAAAAGCGTTTTGTGCACCTCTGTTGGTGAGTCTCAAACTGAGATGAGGAGAAGCAGAAATGCAACTGCAACTTCAATCAGGTTAGTTTTAGTCTTACGCCTGTTTTAAATGAAGTCCTGCTCTTTTTGTATTAACAACCACTTTACTTAAAAGTGAAAGTTGTAATAAAACTAGCCTATGGAAGGTTATTGAGACACAGTAAGACACACACTGACCCCCTACAGAAAGACTCAGCCAGAACTGACTAATTTATGAAAATAACCTAATAAATCAACCTATTTTGACCTGAGACACTATGCATAACCCCATTAAACTGGCTGATTCAGTCAGTGGCCTTAATTTAAAAGGCTGTATTATTTAAAAGCTGTCTGTATCTGAGACAGAATTAAACCACAAATGCTACAAAAAAATACCGCAAGTATCTGTTTACAGACTTTTTTTTTTTCTCTTTGTCAAACCGTTATATCAACCAAGTTTCAAAAACCCGGCCGTGAAGAACAGACGGCCAACGTTAGATTCCTGTTTTGAGTCAGAAAGCACAGAAGCAGGGTAACAGTTGGTGAGCACCACCACCTCAGTCTGTGGAGAGGAGGAGGAAGTTCATGCAGATAGGTGTAGAAATAAGCCATTCTGTAAAGACTTGAGCAGAGAGGAGGAAACAGTTTAGCGGGAGTTTTGAGGGGACATTAAACATCAAGAAAACATTGCCTATTAAGCTGCTTTTTATCTTGAGTCAGATGTTTGTGATGGCAAGAAGGAGGGAAAGAAAAAGGGAGAACAAGTGTTTCCTTTGCTTTCACACACAAGCCAAATGTTATGACAAAGCACATTCACAGCGTCGAAAAAGCTATTGGGCTTTCCCGTGTGACATCATTAAACCACGCCCTTCATCATACTTAACTGTTTTTAATCATTTAAGTTTTACCGCCCAAGCAATATGAGAGAGCAGCAATTTTGATGTTTAAAGTTAGTTATGGTACGGGCAGTAAAATGAAATCAGTAATCAGATCCAAACAGATGTTAATTCATGAAGGTAGAATATGCAGTGAGGCATTGTTTTCTTGGTGGTTGCTGGACCTTTAAATGTACTAAAATATTTCTAACCGTCCATATATCAACACCGACAATCAGACAGTGAAAGCAGTCAAATTGTGTTGAGTTAACCTCCACAGACAAGTACAGATCAGAGCGTACATCAGACTATGCTATGCCCACTTCCACTTGGGGAAAAAATGGACCAAAGCAAACCACAGCCCATGCCCACGGTGGTTTACACTGTTTTGTACAGGGTGAGAGCTGAGGCCAGTTCACATTGGCATCTAGTATATATAAACAGGGTAAGCCACTAACTGCTAGCAGCCCAGCCAGACGGCCAGAAAAACAGCGTTTGTCTTCCTAAAAGTTCGACTATCTGTTCTAAACATGTTGCTGCCGTCACAGCAGCGCTCTGTAAGTGGTACCTGTGTGGATTGCTTTGTTCTGAACTCGGTAAAACAGCAGGCTTTTGAACTACAGATTGAAAACAGTCATCTTGTGGCACTGGCATGCAATTTGTTAAATACACACATTTGCTATGCAGCTCTTTTTGTGACGAAAATTCATAAGTGTCTCAGGCCAATCAATATGTAGTTTCATTTAAAGGGTGTAAGGCACTGTAAAAATGCTTGTACAGTGTCGGCTCTATAATTTTTTTTTCAGGACAAACTATGCTATCAGATTGTGTGCTGCAGTGATGGCACATGAATGTATAAAAACTTATATGACTACAATGACAAAATCTTGTGTGAAATGTGCATCAAGGCCAAAAAAGTACATACTTTGCCATCGCATATGATGTGATGAGTTTAATAAGCTTAACTGCAAAGTTTAGAGAGGCAAAAAAAGGTTGTATTTATTTATTCTAATACAAGAATGACAGTATTTTTTTTACTCTTGTACAAAGAACAATCCAATGTTTTCTCTGTCTTTCAGTCTTCTCCATTTCTGTAGGTTAAAACAGATTCCTCTCCTCCCCTTTCTTAAGTGTGTCGACAGCAAAAAGCGGTGGATCTTGCCGCCTGGTCTGTGTGCTCACAGTCATGAGGGCTGAGTAAGAGTCATCTGTTTTGTCTGTCTGTCTCTCTGACTGGTGTGTCAATGTACCTGTTTACTGCCACCTGCTGCTCTCAGCAAGATACACATACAAGGGCACCAGATTGGCACTTTGGATGGGGGATGGGGTGTGAAGCATCATTACATAAAGTTGATATCATGAAAACTTTGGTGCTATACTCAGCTTGGCCTTCTGTGCAATATTATAAACATGGCAATCCGACTCTTAACAAATCTGAGCTTGACTAAAATTGGCTCTTCTTAGTGTGTCTGAGAAGATCTCATCAGCATATCTCAGATGGTCTCATAGCAGCACAGCAGCCACATATCACAGAGTGGATTTTACATGTGTCAGTTGTACAAAATAGTGTGATCCTAGACTGCTCGCCTTTTAGGTTGTGTTGTTCGACACAATGGAGACTGTCTGCACCACCTTTCTCCACACAGTTATTGAAACATATTAATTTTGATTTCCCCCGTCTTTTATACAGTATTACTGCTTTTCCATTTTCAAATATTTGCACCATCAGAGCTCAAACACTGCTTCTGTTACATTTGTGCAAGAAGAAGAAAGTAGAGCTAAAGGTCATGTGACAGAACTAAGTTTATAATGAAACCTTAGACATAATATTGTCATTTCTACGATGTCAAAGGTTTTTGGAAATTATTTTAGGCCTGGTGGTAAGGCAAGGGATCAGAAAATGCTTCCCTGTGTTGCTCTAGAGGGCAGATAGATTTCTGTTGTTTAATTTAAACTGACACACAAAAGTAGTCCTTAAAGTGTCCTGAATAGAAATCTTTTAGAGAATTCAGTGACATCAAAGATGGTGGTTGCCCCATCTCTCCCACGGAAGAACCGATTATTTTCTTTATAACGTCTAACCGGGGAAACATAAGCCAACCAGGTCGTTGCACTGATCTTTTGCACACAATTGAGAGGGCTGATGACACACGGGGGGGCAAAAAAGGCTTTTGAAACCTTGTTTTGAGAAAACTCACCAAATCAAAGCTCTTCCTTTTAAATCAGATTAAACTCTCTCCCTGTTCATTTAGATAGAAGCTTCACATTTTTAACCTAAACCAGCTGTGCAGAGGCATTAAAAGGATGGCTGCTGAGTGGCGAAACTTGCTTCTAGAAGTACTTTGCTTTAGAGTACCTGCTGGAATAATGACCCACCCTTAAAAAAGTGTCTCCCAAAAGGCATTCATGTTGTTCGATCAATTCGTAAATATCCAAAAGTGACCAAAGTAGTTCCCTAAATAAAGATTTCACCTCCGCAAACCAGTCACTGTGATCAGTCACTTTCCACATATAGAAATGTGTGTTGAGAAAGGGGTTTCCAAAGCACACTGGCAGCTTAAAATCAGTGTTAAATGCAGCAGTATACACATGGCCCAATAACGTGATAAAACAGTTCAGGGAAGGGCTTAGCCGACCTTCACAGGATTAATAAAAACTGTAGAGGCAGACAAACACAACCGGCCAAACTCATACCCTGTCTCTGAAGCCAGGTGTGGCCTGGTGTGGGAGAGAAGCAGGAAAGGGAGGCATTCACTACCCCCCCCCCAAGAGATAGGGCATCACAGCAGCCTCCCAGATCTACATCCCTTGCCTCCAGAAGTCCAAGGACAGCAAGGCACTTGGAGATGCAAAGTCGGTTAAACACAAAGGGAGGTTTAAGTGTGTTCAAACCCACTGTAAGCTCTGCCTGGCTCAGTCACAGACAAATACTCACAGAGACACACACCCATCTGTCATTGCACTGAGGTCATTAGAACTCACCTTGGAGCATGCCATTCGGGTGAGTGAGATGAGGGCGTTTCCTGTCTGCTGACCTGTCTGTTTGGGCTTTAACTTTCTCCCGTTGTGCCTTCTTTTCAAACACCCTAATAAATATGGGAAGCTTTGCCAGAAGGGAGGTAAAGAACTGCGAGTACTGAGAGTCAGAATTACAGTCTTGTACAGTTGGCTGCACTGATTTGTATGAACCCGCTGAGTGTTTTCTTAAAGGCAAATGTGATTATTCTTTATGTTTGAGGCCACTTTTTTGAAGAATATATTCTAGCCCTAACAATGCCAACAAAATGTATCAAGAGTCATGCCCCCACTAGCAAGAAGCAGCTTCACAATGCATTTTAGTGTTGTGTTGTGTTGTGTTCATTGGATTGGTTTGGAGTCAGTATTTGTGTGTGAGCGCTTGCGCATGTTTTGCGAGGGTCGTCAGGTGAATGAAGACAACTCCTTATGGTGATAACGAGAAGGAGGCCAGCCTTGGTGGGACAGCCTCTGTCTGCCCTCAGGTATTGTGTGTATGTATGCATGTTTGTGTGTGTGTGTGTGAGAGAGAGCATGTGTACGTGTGTGTGTCAGCAGGAGAGCCCTCGGGCACTCTGGCACCTCCTAATTAAAACCAGTCAGGCTGCAGGGCAGGGGAGACAGATGCCTGTCATGGAACACACACATACATACACACACACGTACACATGCACGAGGTGGCGGACCGCAGTGAACCGCATGCACGCTCACAAATACACAAGTCTGATGCATAGGTCAGCTATTTTTGGAGGATAACCCAATCTCATCCCACCCACTCAGGTATCACACAGGTAACTAATCTGTGAAAAAAAAAAGGAGCAGTGGAAACGGCACGGCTTTAAAATAATCCACATACGAAAGGCAAATATTCTGAGACAAAGAAAATTTAAACCAGCATGGATGAGGTTAAAATGAATTTGGCTAATTTGCTTAAAAAATTAAAACAGTGAGTAATCTCTCATTAGTGTTATATTTCTACCCAAAACCTGGAGGTTTGTGTGTTCAGCAGCTTACATTCAAACACTCTCTTACATGCAGTCGTGAACCACAGTGGCCTCCAGATTGACACATCTCTGTTTCTCCTGAGCACAGAATGAGGCGTAATTGTTCTGTGTGTGTGTGTGTTACCTGCAAACTCTGTCACATTTTATCTCCCAGTGTACAACCTCGAGCTGCAGGCGACTACATATAGTACTTAGCAGGCTAACTGCTGTTTGTCTGGGGTAGGTGGGTGGATCAAGGCATGTTGCTCTCCTTTCTCTCTCAGTGATTAGATAGCATAAGCAGGCCAGCTAGCCTAACCCACACACTCATGTCTCTAAAACTGCCATCCAGCCCTGTTTTCTCTCTCACTGCCTCTCACACACAGGTGGGTGGACCCACTTATTCAACCCAGATCTTTCTTTTAGACATTATGAAATCACGCTCTTTTTTTTCCTCCTTTTCTTCTTTTCTTCATCTAACTCCCTGATGCTGAATGACATGCGGCTCTATATTCTATATGTTTCCCACATTGTATGTGTGGCTGTGCTCTCCAAAGCGGAGCTTTAATACTCTAATTTACTAGGCAGTCATTTTGCCTGATTGCCAAACTGCTGAGAGTCAGGTCTCTTTGTACTTGTCACCGGGTTAAAGCTAGGTGGGTTGCTAGTGGTTACAGGGGCCTATTTTGTATTATCTAGGTAACATTCAGGAAACACCCACAATTTGTATGTGAAAAGCTTCCCTGAACAACCACATTACAAATTGCGGCTGCCACTGACATTTCAGATGTTGAAATGTATGACAAAAATATTTCTCTGATGACTATGACCCTGCTAAGGAATGCATAAAAACCACTACAAGACACATTTCCTCTCTGATTTAGTAAAAGTGTTGCATTATTAATAGAAGTTCATAACATGAAACAAGTGACTATGTTTGATTGAATTTGTTTTTGCAGATTGGCGAGACTTTTGAGGTAAAATTAAAAAACAAACAGCTGAAAGACAAAGTGACATATTTATGTGGATCAATAATAACTAAAAATGTCTTCATTATTATTGTGTTTATGAGTTTTGTGTCGGGGTAGGTGTTAAGCAGGAAGTGTGGGGGAAGAGGTGTTCTCAGGTAGTCTTTTAGAAGTTAAAGTATGTGAACATAATCAGTCACTTTATTAAAGAAAAAAACTGGACAAAAATGAAAAGGAGCAGCAGGTACAGAGGAAAAAAGAAAGAGTGAACGGTGGAAATTGTAAACGGAAAGATAGGATATAGCTTGAAAAGCAGAGGGTGTGATCGAGCCGACCCCTGGGAGCGCGAGTGCCTGCCTCCCCTGGCTGCTTCTGTCGTTCGAGCCAGGCGCTGTGTTTCGTGAGGAACGCAAAAGTACACAAATCCCACAGAAGGAGCTTTTTTGGCAGGGCTCAGGCCTCCCACCCACGGCAGCCTCTTCAAGCCTCCTCCCATCCTCTATTCATCTGTGAGGGGCGGCTTACTCACCCAGCCCAACTCCACACACAACAAAACCTGGACCTCGATCCTACGGAGGAGGGCGGACACGCACGCATGCACACAAAAATGGCTACTCTGCCATTGTAGACATGCAAACACATGCAGCACATTAACCTGAACACAAGTTCTTGCGGGTGTGCGCCTAACGGATCAGATTTTTGCACTTACTTTCCGAGCAGGTTTTAAAAACAGTGAATCTGATTTAGGACAGCTGTCATGATGACATCTGTGTCACAGAAGGTTAGCATCAGATTGTGTATCCCCGTGTGGATGCTGTTACATGGGCATGCCCACACGCTGTCAGGTGGGAAGAAGGCGTGTGGACTCATTCACTGTCAGTCTCACAATGAACACATTGCATAATGTTTCAGATATGAAGCCGCATCTTCATTCATTTGACAAATTAATTCACGACAGTTAGATCTCTTAGTCAAGCACTTTTATGCCCTTACATGCTGGCTTGCTAAGGTAACTGGCTTGTTATGATCTGCATGGCATACTGTAGGTGAGATTGTACAAACACGACTGAAATCTGTCTCGGGTAATATTTGTTAAACACACCGACATAAGCAAGGCCCTGTAACAAAAGACCAGCGAGGATCAGGTTCAATTCACTAATCCTAGAGAGAGAAAGAAGCAGACATGGGGCTGTAGTCAGACGAGAATAGGTGTGGTAGCATCTACTTGATTTTATCCCCATCTAACCCTAACAGGAACAGGAAAGAAAGCGCTATAGGGTTTTTTTTTTTCATTAATGATGAAGGCTGATAAGCTTTCAGGCTGATATGTTGTGTACATGCTGTTTTATTGTATTTAAAGTTTTGTTTTTCTGTATTGCCTTTATTGCTTTTATTACCTTTATTACCTTGCACCACATTTAAAGTGCATTTTGAGGAAGCTGTTCTTTTCTCATTTTCCATTCATTTTCATATGATCCATCTTGTGTCTGATAACGGAAACAAACTCTGCGTACCTAAAGTCAGAACTTGATAATAATGTGGTTCATGAGCTGTGAAGCTGACTTAAGACCACAACCGCCTGTTTTTAGGTCTGTACTGGAAACTGAAATGATTTGTTATAAACTTGATAAAACCACAGTTAGTTTATACACTATTTGAAACATGTAGTGATTGCAAGTTTCTTTCAAATTAGTATAAAGTTTGCATTAACCACTTCAGACTCATCAGTTAGGACGCTGCCAGTCTCACTAGCAGGAGAAAGCGGGACAGTTGACTTATCGCACAATGATTTAGTTACGTCTCAAGAACACTGCAATATCTTGTTGCTGATATTATATATTATCACCCTTTAATGATACTCTTGAAGTTATTTGTGGCATTCGATGAGGAGTCACAGGAAGAGGGAAATAATTTTGAATGTCACACCTCTGCCCCCACATCTGTTGCGCAGTGAAACTGAATCTGAAGCTAAGAGTGCAGTTAAATGTGAGCGTATCATCGCTCGCTGATTAGACAGACTCCTGCTGGACAGATGTCAACCCATGTGTCAGATCAGCTTATTACCTTGTCAATTAGAGGGATCGTATACTCAGACTGTGTTCAGGCTGATCTTACAGTCACAGATGTAAGATTAAAGTCACATGCAATCAATCGTCATGTAGTTCTACAAGCTGCTGCTACAACAACAAGTAACAGTAAAAATGTAATCAGTCTTTCAATCTTTCCCAGCTCTGTCATGCTTTCACTTGCTTCCCCCTCAGTGTGTGGTTGCTATTTGAAGGGGGGGGGGTCTTTCACTGTGCGCACATCTGTTGCGAGATCTGCACAGAAAAGTTTCTGCATAGCTGAACGACCCTTTTTTTTCTTGTATATCCTATCATAAAAAGTTTGAAACGTGGAGCAATTTGCAACTTAAAATGGGCTTACAGAAGAGCCTGATTCTGCAAAAGGTCAGCCATCCGTTAGTTTGATTCTGGTGCACAGTAGGTAGCCGGCAACTTGTGTATGCTTTGAAATTTTTGCCAGAACAGAGAGAAAATACAAACCTCACATTGTGACTTTTTAGATGATGAGAAATGATAACGTGCCAGAGTAAAGTACAGAAAAATGAAAAGAGACAGCAAGATGTTACTGACCTTTTAAGAAGAGAACTTTTGATTTCAGTTCCTCTCTCACTCCCTGTCAGGAAACTCAACACTGTCTCAGCACTGGCAGACTTGTGAAAGTGAGAGCAGGCACGATAGAGACTCAAATTTACTGTGAAGGTGTGTCCGTGATTTGGGGGAGTGAAAAGGTATCGCTCCACGAAGCGGTTATCTAAGAAACAAAACAAAACAAAAACTGCTACACCCACCAGCCTCAGCCAACACCCCTCCCTCCCTCTAAACCAAAACTATTTGGCAACGTTCCCTACAAGTCCACCTGTGCTTAGGGGAGGGGAGTGACACACACATACACTAACACTTGCAAGCCAAGCCTAAAAACCTGCTTTCAAGTTTGACTGGGGTGGTATGATTATGGCTGAGAAATGGCAGAGCTTAGCTGTGGTGCTGACTAGGACTGAGAGAGTGGGCCTGACCAGATCCTGAAGGTCTGGAGTCTGAGATGGCACTGGAGGAGAGCTGTGGCAAGGCCAAACCAGGAGTATGGGTTAGAAAATCAAAGCAGTGAGACAGGAGCTGGGAATAAAATAGTCATACTGAGGCTGATCTGCAGGGAAAAGGGAAGAAAGTGGGTGGGCCTTTACCTGTGCCAGCCAGGAGCTCCGGGGGTTCATATCAGGTATCGAACAAAAGACATATCATGGGAGAAATGAAAGGAGTTTAAGAACGGTACGGTAGTAAAGAGTCGTTGACAGTGTGTGAATGTATTTGGGCGTGTGCTTCACTGCAACAGGTCGTACCTGGCAAGATGTAGGAATCATTGTGTTGCCTCAAAGCCCATAATGCAGCATAATGGCAATATAATAAGAGGGTGTAATTGGTGATGTAAATGTTGCTGGGCGATACAGGGGTAAAAGGCATCAGTGGGTCCTATGTCTGTCAAACAAGCTCAGTTCAACACAGAGAAACGTCACACTTGTGAGAAGCAACCACATCACTTGTTTAAAGTGTTGATGATTCATATTTTTATAGTAATCTATCAAATGAGAAAGTGAAAACAGTGTTGAAATGTGAAAGGATTTCCTCATTCTTACAGCATGAGATATAAAAAGGTTGTTCACTCAAACCTGCAGCTCCTGCCTGCTTTATGGAGCCTTGTAGTGAGTTTAATCTCATTTAGCTCTCTGGTTCACAACATTACTGTTCTGGATCACTCTTGGCATAGCATTGTTCTCACCCCGAAGGGAGGGAGTATGTAATCGGTTCCGTTTGTTTGTCCGTCTCTTTGTCTGTTTGTTAGCAGTCTAGCATCCACACTTTTCAAGATATCATTTTCAAATTTTGTGTGATGGTAGATACCAATAACAGCTTGAGCTGATTTAATTTTGGTGACATCGGGTCAAGGTCACACTAAAAGTGAAAATCAGTAAAAACTTTTTTTTACCCAAAACTTTTTATGGATCATCATGGATCAACATGAGTACCTAGTTGGCTAAGCATATGACCTTGACCTTCACTGTTAGCACCCAAGGTCAAAGTTACCTTGAAAAAAATATTTCAAGAAACCATATTGAGTATAATATCATAGGAAAGGGCATGGAGAGAGCTGCACGACACACTTTTTATTTTTTCAATATGATGCCCTACGAAGTGCTGAAGTGTCTAATAAAAACAGGCTGATGTCAGCATGTTGTAATAAAAACATCATAAAACATCAAAGTTTTAGTATAGACCTTGCCCTTTGGGGGGAGTAGCGCTCTCTGAGTGCTCTTGTTTTTAAAAAATGTACAGAACTTAAAAAAAAAAAAATGCATTACATGCTCAGCATTGACTGACAGTCAGACATACCTGGGACTACGGACTAGCTGGCGAACACTGTGGGGAATTTAGTAGCTAAAGTGCCAGGTACTTCTCTGAGTAATTGGTAGAGACTTAAAAAAAACATGACAAAAGATCATAGTATTGCCTTTAACAGCTTGGTGCCTAAATAAGCAAATATTTGCCAGCACATTTGCCAAAGAAACTTTAACTCTTTTCCCCCATAAAGACGACATTTGACAACTAACTCTAATTAGCATCCAAGGAGGAGAGAGTTAAAGGTGATAATTTGTCAGTGATATGTTTACAACTTGCTAGTGTTGTAGCCAAAAATAGTGATTCCAGTATCAATACATTCTCTGCGAGCTCCTAAAATAGCTACATTGTGGTAGTCAATCCATCAGTGTGAACATAGGCAGAAGAATACTCTCTAACAGTTAGGGCCTGATCCATTGGTTCTTAACCAGGAGGATGTTATTGTTTGATTAACAACACAGAGCAAGATGCTTCCAGAGAGTGTGCTTTTACTGCTAACTACATTATTTTCAGTGTATACACAGCAAGAGAGGTGCCACCAAGGTCAGAGTGAAAGAATACTCATGGAACTGTGGCACTGTTGTCAAATGGTTCAACTTTTTTTCAAGATGCCACAAGGGCTTGTTATGTGACCATTGCCACCACAGAAACTAGTGAGAGGGAAACAATACAGGAGCTAATTAACTTATTACTTAAACTTCAGACTAGAGCAATATTCCTGATTCCTGAAGAATAAATATTACATATAATACTGCTTAGAAAAACTTTACTGATAAATCATATCATAGTGCTAAAAAATGATCTTATTTTAGCATATGGGTCAAAAGGGTATTAGTGGTGCTGTGTTGTGCTTCTCCCAGTTAAAAAGAGAAAATTACAACACAAGCCATGCTAGGCTGCACTGTAGACTGCATATAAAAGATGGACATTGGTTTGCGAATTCTTTATGGCCGTCACCATCTCTATTTCTTTTTTTTTTTTTTTTTAGAAATGGGTGCCCATATTTGGATAAAATGGTGGTGCTGCAATAGACTGTATAGATGCTTTAGAGACAGACCCAGCTAGCAGCCACTTGCCTCCCAAAATGCATAATGTGAAGTCTTAATTTAATGTAAATGCACCAGTTATTACAAAAAAAATCACCCCCTGTAAGGTGTCACAAAGGGTGAAAGTAACTAAATATGTTTATTACAGCTGCAAAGTTGGACGTTTAAAAATGGGAAACTGTGGGGATTGGCTCACTTTGGAGCCAGCCCCAAGTGGCCATTTGAGGAAGTGCAGTTTTCAGCAGTTCTGAGTTGGCTTCATTTTTTAAGCCCCAGAGGAGGAGGAGCCACTTGGGCTGCACTTAGCTCCCTCTTAAATAAATCTGCAGCAAGGTTTGTTTAACAGTAACAAACTCTTTGATTCATCAATATACAACCTTTGATTTTGGTTCACAACAAGCCTGCTTCCTATAAAACCAGAAGCAGGATCACTCATTTGTTACTAATTATGTGCAATCTCCCATTAGAACAGCAAAATATTTGTCCTGCATATCCTTTATGTTGTTCACATTCAGATTGGTAGGTAATCAAAACATCAGTTTTATTGTAAGAACATTCCCAGGCTAGATTAGGATTTGAACCAGCTACAATTAGGCATAAGAACATACCAATGTGTTTTAAGATTACAATAGCTCTGGCATCCTCTGGTATTGTGTTTTGCAGGTTTTTAGAATACAGCATTTGGTACACACCCAGCATGTGTTTGATTATTTTGTGTCCTGTCCCTTGTAGTGTGCTTTGGAACGAGGAATCCAGTA
>VUQS01029709.1:2866-16368 GCA_015108495.1 Heterochromis multidens | reverse complement strand
CACACATGGGCCAAAAAAAAAAAAAAAAAAGCAGTGCTACAGAAGGTGCTCTCACACTTTCTTGAATACATTAAGAAACATGCTATGTTTTTTTGTGACAAGAAATAAAATAGTCTCTCTATTGAGTTTCTCATCGAGTGGACGGACTCAGACTCCACGGCCTTGGACTGCAGTTTGCCAAAGGAGTCCTCGCTCTGCTCTGCAGCCTCTGTGAGCGCGCTGTAATTACACATGGACCAGTTCTCCACCTGCTGCAGATTCTGGTTAGTTGGAGTGCTCCTCTAGCTCACAGAGGTCTTCACATCTGAACAAGGACTAGCATCTCCAGGACAGTGGACTTGGAGTCTGTTGAATTGCATAACCTGATATACCGGTACAAATGCACAACACAGGAAGGGCAGAGGCTAACTGATTATCAGCAATTGACCTTTCAGAAGAATCCCGCAAGGATTTTCCAGTAGTAAATCGATCACATCGTTGTCTCATATGGATGAAAAAATAAATCTCAAAATACACACCATATAAACAAAAGTATGGGACCTTCCCTCTTAATCTTTGAATTCAGTGTTATTGCATTTTAATATCTAAAAAGTGAGTTGCGCAGCAGATTGAGACAGAAAATCCAAGAATTTCCCACAGAAAGCTGTTGGTTTTTGGATGAAGGATGGAGGCTTATTATAAAGAAATCTGTCATGTCTAAAAACGTTCATGGATTTTAATGTATTTCAGCACTTGTCACGTTTCTATTCAATGCATGGCTCTTTGCCTGCTGTATCTAATTCAGTGTGGAAAACTATGTTATTTGTCAGATAATTCCATTAAAATGCTCCAAACTTGCTTGCTGTTTCTTTTTCATCTCTTTTGACATATGTGGTGTTCATTCTGTTAGTTACGGTACTGTTCAGACTCCACCCATATTTAGATAGGAAAATGGGAAATAGTTTCCTTGCATACACATGGAAATACAGTATGTGGCAACAAAAGGGGTTGTACGATTGTAACGAGTTTGAAAGTCAATATTTAATATGACCACCTTTATTCTTCAGCACAGTCTGAACTCTCTGAGGCAGCTTTCTTATAATTTCTTTAAGTAGTCTTCAGGAAAAGTTCTCCAGGCTTGCTGAAGGACATTCAAAGCTCTTCTTTGGATGTTTCTGCCTTTTGTTCCGTTCTCAGCCAAGATGATCCCACACTGCTGCAATAATGTTGAGGTCCAGGCTCTGGGGAGGCCAATCCATGACTGATAGTGTTTTATTGTGTGTTTTTCTATCCAGGTATGCTTTTACTGCATTGGCAGTGTGTTTGGGATCATTGTCATGCTGAAAAATGAAGCTGTTGCCTATTAAACACTTTCCAGATGCTACTTTTCTGTGTTCATAATTCCATCACTTTTGAGAAGCTCCCCAACACCATTGGCTGAAATGCAGCCCCAAACCATGACAGAGCCTCCGACTTCACATCAGGTTATGGACCTGATGTATTTCTCAGATCCTGTGGCAGGTCTTTGCTGGACTTTTCCCCCCCTGTTTCTTAAAGTCATGGCTTTCAGATCCTGTTCATCTGCTGTAGGTATTTTTTTTAGGCCTGACACTTCTTCTTTTGCCCTCCACTTGTCCAGTTTCCTCAATTCTTTTTAAGGACACATTGCACACCATGCTGAGAGATGCTGTGTTTTTGGCACAGTTCTTTGGGAATCAACTTGCTGGTGCAACAATATTTTATGCCTGTCAAACTCTGTTATTTTTAGGATTTTTTTCTTTATAGATCAAACTAAAGAAATTGGAACAAATTATGTGTTTTTGAGACAGGCTGCTAGTAACAAAATGCCTAAAGATACAATTTAAAATTGTTTTTTTGCTAAGTTGTCTGTAGGCTGTAGACACAACACTGGTTCATCGCTTGAGTTAGGGGCCTTTTTTATGCTTGAATGATTCATAGGTCAGTGTTAACAAACACAAAAAGTTCCTCTGAAAACAGTCAGGTACCAGGACTGGGCTGAAAATGAGTGAAAAAGCAGCCAATGTCCAAAGAAAAACTTTGAAAGAGAGCCTGGAGAACTATTGCTCAAGACCACAAAATATAAAGAAAAGAGGGGTCGCTCAAGACTTTTGTACAGTACTGCATGTGGCCCTGTTGTACTTACATGCATCGTCACTCACCTAAAAGGCTGTTTTGAGCCACGAAATCCACTGAAATCTATTTAGTAGAAGTCACAAATAACGGAAATGTCAATCACTGAGGGCCCATTCGTTAAATCTGTATTTTGTAAAGTTTTAAGTTATTGTAATTTTGTTTTAATGTTTGTTTTAGATTTGAGTTTTGGGCTTTAGCGCATACATAAAGGATTTTGGAGACCTCTTGGATAAACACGTTGTTTTTTTGACCTTTTAATGGGTCTGTTATTAAAGGATTGGAGGAAATGGGAATCTGACATTGACTGAAGGTCTGATGCTTCTTTATCAAATCTTTCCATTTGTTAAACGGTGTCAGTCACTGTCATCCACACGGTTCCTCTGACAGAAAACAGACTGTCGTCTGGAGCAGGGATTCCCAGGCCTGCTGCATCTGCATCGACTGATTATGGAAAGCAGGCTCCTTATTTGATTATGTCCAGAGAAACTCCATGTGACGTTTGATGTTAGTCACAATTTAGCACTGAATTACATAACGGGGCAAACTGCTCTGTAGCAACAGAAGTGGAGTTGTTTTGAATCACTCTGCTGCTGAGTGAAGTAACAGCTGTTTCTCTGACAGCTGGAAACTCCTTCAGGGATCCCCCGCAGGCCTCCACACCCAGCTTTAGATGCTAGGAATTCAGGAAGAAGAAACCCAGTGTGGGTGTGTTTACTTAAAATCCTGTTTCTTATGACATTTTCTGTGTCAGGGTCATTTTCTGGGAATCCATCTTTGAACACATAATCACAGGTTAAATAATCTTCCTAGAAGTTCAACAGCCGGCCGGTTATCCACAAGTTCAACAACGCCATGTGTTGTTTGGACATTTAATAAGAAGCAGAGTGATTACAAGCTGACTCCACATACTTACTGAGGGCCTTCACACAGCTTTTTCTTTTTCTTTTTGCCAGAAAGTCAGAGATTCAGTCACGTCTTTCTGATAAAAGACTTCACAAGGTGCCGGGTTAGCTCGCAGCTTGAGCAGCCGACCATATGCCACAAAGGCTAAATACAGCAGCCTGGGTTTGACTCCGACCTGAGGCCCTTTACTGCATGTTTTCCCCCACTCTCGCTCTCTTTCTCACTGCTTTCCTGTCTCCTCTTCACTGCACTATATAACAACACAATAACATTTTTGACTGGAAACTGACTTCACTGATCAGCTGATTAGCAAAAAAAAGCTGCCAATTAAATACTCATCGCATGTGGGAGATGAATCATAATCATTAATCTGCTGATTAGTTTTATCATGAATCATCTGCAGAAGTCAGATTTATAGTGGAAGATTTTGTTTGTTTGAGTATGGTCTTGAATTTTCCTTTATTTATCCAGCAGTCTGTCCTAAACCAAAAGATGTTGAGTTTACCATCACATCAGCTGGGACCAACAAATATTTGCAGGGTTTTTGCTGCTCAACTAAAAGTTTGGCTCTCTCCAAAAGGAAATCACAAGAATTGCAATATTTTTTTTTATTTTTTATTGAGCAAAAAATGCATTTTTGTTTATTAAATGGCCCGAAACTAACGGGAAAATTATTTGATTACTGGTAATAAGGCCTGAAATTCAGTGTGGGTTTGAGGGTCTTGCACATATTTCAACTGATTCCTGCAAATGTAGCACTTACAATGCTGGAAATTCCCACACACTATTAGAGAAACCTCAGCGTTTCCAACAACTATCCAGATGTGCTGCAGAGGTGAACCGATGTGCATCTTGGACAACACCAGCAGCTCTCTCTCTACCTCTCCAGACTACTTCTGCTGTTCCAGGAAGTCTTGCTAGCAAACACAAACAGGCCTCAAAAATGTGAAGTTGAAGGTCTGCAAACATGGAGCGCTCGCTAAAAATAAGAATCTAAATAAACTGAAGAGGAACCTGTTCAGCATGCTGAAATGACAAACAACAGTCCCAGTGAAGTTAATGTTAGAAAGTCTAAGGGTTTGAAAGAAGGCAACTGGACTTCTTTAAGTTGTTTGAAGACGTTTCACCTTTCATCCAAAAGGCTTCTTCAGTTCTAAAACGAAAAGGTGGAGAGTCCCAGGAATTTAAACCCCTAATGGGGGCTGTCTCTCGGGAGGTGGTCATTAACCCACTATTGATCATGTGAGTCCATTGATCATGTGAGTGATTAACTCACTATTGATCACATGACCTCCCGAGAGACAGCCCCCACTAGGGGTTTAAATTCCTGGGACTCTCCACCTTGTGGTTTTAGAACTGAAGAAGCCTTTTGGATGAAAGGTGAAACGTCTTCAAACAACTTAAAGAAGTCCAGTTGCCTTCTTTCAAACCCTTAGACTACCATGTCCTGGATGACTGAGAACCTACACAGACATATTAATGTTACAAACATCAGTCCCGAGGCTCCTCAGACAGGTAATGCAAACATTATGAAAGTGAAGCAACAGTCCAACGACAAGTTTAACTGACTGGCTCATAATATATGGATGGATCTAACTTACAGTGGTCAAGTCATTTTATTTATAAGCACATTTAAAAACAACAAGCAACTAAAAGAGTAAAACCTCATAATGCAGAAAACAGGCCGATAAGAAGAGGGAGAAAAAAAAAAAACAAGTGCCAAGACTCAGTCAGGTTTAAATGCCAAGGAGTAAAAATTAGTTTTCAGATGAGTTTTGAAGATGTTGTGTGTTGGTGAGGTCCTAATTTAAAGGGGAAGGCTGTACCAAAGGCCCGATCTCCTCTGTGCTTTAATCTGCTTCCCCGTACAACCAGAAGCATCGGGTCGGCTGACCTTATTGATCTTTTGGGAGTGTGGATAGTTAAAACGTAAGAAGGTGCTAATTTAGTGACTTAAAAACAAACAATAACATCTTAAAATCAATTCTAAAAGGCACTGGGAGTCTGTGCAAAGAAGCCAAAACAGGGGAAGTATGGTGTCATTTTTGTGTGCCTGTCAGGAGTCAAGCTGCTGTATTTTGGACAAGCTGTAGACGAGAAATGAGCGTCTTGATTTGTAAAATATACAGTAATGAGGTGCTGATGTGGCAGAAGAGGGGAGAAAAAAGGGAAGGATTTGCCCTAATTTTGAATTTAAAACTCTGCTGTAAACGTTAAATGTTTTAATTTGTTTTTTGTTTTTTTTTTATAGTTCACATGACAGAAGAACAGATGAGTTCATGCCTCTATTGTCCATCTGTTCACAGTTTACAAGAATCACTACTCCTCCTACAGTATTTGTCAGAATTTAATCAGACTTGTACACAATGATCACATAACAGGTCTTCCCCTCAACTGTGCTCAAGGTCAAGGTCGCATTTGTCCTTTTACAGGCATTTTCCAAACATCATAATGCTTTTTTTATGGCCATGGTTACTACTGACCCTGTAGTCATATTACTCCTCAGTACAAACACATTCATTTTTTGGTGAACAAGATTAATTTGTCCTGGATGTGACTGCTTGCAGGCCTCCTTGGCTTCTTAATGTGTTTTAATTCTTATTAGTTTGTGCAGTACAGCCAAGCAGTGACAACAAAACGTATCAGTTTCTTTCTGTACTTCACACATTACAATAACCTGTGAACTCTGTCATGAGTCGAATGAGCTACTGTCTCTCTGTCATTCTAGTTCTCGCCTAAATAATGGAGTTTGACTTATAAATGTGAGGAAATCCCAGTCATGAGGTCTTAGCATTTTTGTCCTGTTCTGCGTGGTTTCTCTGTGCTCCTCTTTTCTATTTTCTCTTTTCCGTTACACCCTAAAGCTTGATTTAGATTTCTGCTGGACTTCTGCGGGGAATCTACATCGTAACCGGAAACCCCTCTTAACCTTCCATGCCAATCAGAGTCGTTGCGGGCTGCGTCGACCCGACGTGTAGTTACATTTCACGGGACGTGCACATCAGGTTACGTGGTAGGTTACAATGTAGGGTTAAAAGGGGGTTCTGGTTATGACCTAGATTTCCTGCAGAAGCATAATTCAAGCATAACTGGTCGGTGCAGATGGCTGCCTCTCCCTGAGTCTGGTTCTGTTGAGGTCTCTTCTTGCTAAAAGGGGGTTCTTCCTCCCCGCAGTCGCCAAGTTCTGCTCACGGGGGGTTGTCTGGTCATTGGGGTTTTTTTCTCTAATATTGTAGGGTCTTTACAAGATAGTGTTTTGAAATGAAACTGAATTGATTGTTGTGGACAAAATGTTACATTAAAAGTGATGTTTATTAGTGAACATGTAGATTACTGATAATTTTGAATGAATATGAAGATGACTTTGAACAGGTTTCCCAGACATGGATTAAGCCTAGTCCCAGACTAAAGGATAAAAATTAAACCAAGGTCTCCATCAGAATAAGGTTTTAGTCCATGTCTGGAAAACTGAGCCTTTATTTAGCTTTTTGTTCAATTTATGACAAAATAAGGTGACAGATAGATAAATGATGCTAAAACATCCAGGGGCAGGATTTCTGGTTGCAGAGGGACTTTAAAATCTCTGGCATCTGATTGAAATCAGTGCTATGAGAGGAAAAAGTCGAGTTGGTGAATTCCTCGATTGGTCAGGCCTTTTATCTGCGAAAGACTGTTAATCCACCTGGAAAAAAAAAAAAAATAACGGACTGTGTGGAATCAGCTGCTTTATCATTCCACTGTTTATCCCACAGATTAGTCC
This sequence comes from Heterochromis multidens, assembly GCA_015108495.1. NCBI lineage: Eukaryota > Metazoa > Chordata > Actinopteri > Cichliformes > Cichlidae > Heterochromis > Heterochromis multidens. Next base: position 9,572 of record VUQS01029709.1, on the reverse strand, counting down.
GGAGCTGCTGATGGCAGCGAGCTGAATCAGTCTCACTGCTTTCTAAAGTTAGAAAAATGACATAACACCTGAAATATAGAAGCATTTGCGGAGGAGCTGGAAGCCTTCACAGGGCTGGTGAAGCTTGTCTGTGATTGGTCCGTTCGTTTTCCACGAAGGAAGTTGTCATCAGTCTGTGCAGAAGAATGAATGCAGCATACTTTTACCCTCATCACACCACGAGCTCATGTGTTTCTATCTCTGCGAGGACCAGTTTAGACACTAAGAGGATGGTTTAGATTTGGTTTTAAAGTGAAATTTATTCTGCAGATTATCTTATGCTAATAGAATAATTATTTTAATAAAATTTCAAGTAGATATTTACAGGATCCTGTTTCTCACGTGATGTTTTTGCTGCTTTTCTTTGTCTATAATAATAAACTTGCAGTGTTGGTGAAAATGAGTAATCTTTTTTTCCCTTTTCCTTATTTTCTGTCATGCATGTGTACAATAATAATAATGCATGCGCTATTTAAACATGACCATGTTTAAATATTGAGGTCAACACAAATACAGGTAATCCCTGTGAACCAAAAGCTTAGGCTTCAGACAGTTTTTCTGCTCTCTGGCTTTTTGACTGTAAAATAAATAAATAAGTAAATAACTGTAATTCACTTAGTCTTCTATGTAATCTGTGTGGTTAACGGGAAAACACAAAGCTTATCATGACTTTAACCTTTTGCCACGGTGCCACCTTTGAGGCAGCGTAAAGCCTCTTTTCCACTCCATTACAGCTGAGTACCACATCAGTGTGGGTGGGGTCGTTATAGCAAGGTGGCCCAAAAGTCCTGTGACTTCATTTATATGTGACACAAATACACAACAATGGATGACATCGAGGTCACGGTATACCTGCGGCTCCAGGTATACCCAGGTATGCCCATATTTAGGGATGTCAAGGTAACTGTGATAATTAAAAAATAAATGTGCCAGAAATACACATAATATGATACTGTAAATAACTGTGTGCTTTTGAACAGTTGTGGTTGTACTCCCTCACTGTGCACTTCTGTTTTGTGTTTAATTAATTTGCCAAAAACAAGTTAAAGATGAATCTGTTAGCCCTACTTCTAGTGTTTTTCCTCTACACTGCAGTGTCCATCATAACATTAATATAACAATGGTGTTGGCATTTGAAACTGCTGATGAATGGAAAAACTGAAAATGTAAAGAAGAAATGCAGGAAAAACTCCAACCACAAGTGTTGACGTTGCATAGTTTGTCCAGAGTCTTCTGCAACTTGCAATATGTTGGCCATTTGAACACCACAAAGACAACAGCCAGCTGATCAGAGCAGAATCGGGTGTAAATGAGTAAATAAATAACTACACACAACAAATGTTACGGAAATTTGTTTATGTATCATGTTTTTGTGGGTCTGAAAGAAAAAAAATTATCAGCTGATACCTGGGAATATGGGATTTTTAAATCAATAAATATCTGTATTGTCTTAAAAATCCTGTCTTAGTTGGGATGTAACTTTTTTTTTTTTCCTTTGGGTCCCCAGGCCAGTGGAGGAGCCTCTTTACTGGCTTACAAAAAAAAAAAATTAATTACTTTATATAATGCTAGCTTAATCCATAATAATGTAATTTTTTTTAGTAGATTTATAATTTATCCTAATAATCGTAATAATTAGCAACTTTTATATTAAATTAAATTTAGATCCAGTCCGGCAGGAAATGGCTGCTGTCATCTTGTAGAAAAGTTTACAAGAAATTCAGCAAATTTAAAGATGTAATATTTTAAGATGCTAAGCAAGCAGTTGTTATAGTTTTTGTAATTTTTAATTGGTTTTTATTTTTATTTCTTTCTGACTTTCATTCAGGTACCAGTGTGTATTTTCTTGTTTCAGTTTAGTTTTCATTGTTTGAAAATGTGTTTTATTCTTTTTTTTATTTATTATTGTATGGAGGGCACATGTTAGAGACGAGATTTAGGAAAGTCAGTACAGGTATTACAATAAAAATGTTTTGAAAGCAGTGACTCTCAAACACGTTTGTCAAAGGCTCATCAGGCAAGTTGTAATAAAATGTTTACCAAACTAAGATACTAAAATAAGGATATTACATTTATATTTTTATTTTAGTTTTCCAAGTTCACAAAATAATTTCAGTTAGTTTTCATTTTTTTTTCTCCCAAAAGTCTAGTTTTTAAATTATATTTTAATTATTTCAGGCAAAAAGATCATTTTTCCTTCACTTTTAAACTGTCTTAACAGGCATGTTGGTGGGCTTTTATGGGTATGTTGTTGCCTTAAGGAGAAAAAAAACTACTCTTTGTGAGGGTTCATTTCACCGTCACTGGCCAGTGAACTTGCCCAACATGCTTTTCGACTGGCTCGTCGGTTACATTGAAACTTTGAAATTTTGCAGCATGAAGGACAACAGCTTTGATTGCAGCACTTTTCTCTTTGTACAGATGTACCTTTAGTTACTGGGAAAATGTCATTAGCTTTAATAAAGAAAGCCTTTCACTATCATCTTTTTTATAAGCAGAAAGAAAGAAATTGAAAAAAATGCGAGTCTTTTTTTTTTTTTTTTTGGGGTCCTTATTACACAAACTTAGAATTTGTTTTAAATGATGTTTTTGTGTTAAAGGTTAGGATTGTGTAACTTCTGTGTGAGAGAGAGAGGCACATCGATCCCAGGGGATTATTTTTAGGGCAAGACTAATCAATTTTTGTGTTTGTGTGTTGGTAGGGGTCAATGCAGGTTCAGTGCAGGCCTCAGGGGAATTTATCTAAGCTGTGGTCAGCCAGACTTTGCTTACTGAGCAAATATACTGACTTTTGAGCAAATATTTGAGTTCAGTCTCAGCTTCCTTAAGATTATAATCTGACCTATCCGCAATCTGTGCTTATCCAAGTGAGAGTCGAAGGAAGCTAGTCTTTCACACTATAAAGAAAATCACATCAAAATAAGAATAAGAAGAACTTTAACAGATGGCTGCAGACACTCACTGTTGTACCTCTCTCCTGACCACCTCATACATATTGATGATGATTTGAAGCAAAAATTTAAAATTTGGATTCATCACTCCATCAGACCTGCTGCCACTGATTTTCAGTCCAGTTCTTGTGTAATGTGGCACCTCAGCCTTTTCTCCCTGTTTCCCTTCCTTAAAAATGGCTTCTTGACAGCCGCCCTTCCACTGAGACCATTTCTGATGAGGCTTCAGTCAACAGTAGATGGATCATCTGATGCATCTCTCAGCTCAGGTGTCAGGTCTTTGCTGTTTGTTTTTTTTTTTCCCTATTTCTTAAGGACATGACTTTCAGGTGCTGTTCATCTGCTGTAGATAGTTTTTTAGGCCTGCCACTTCTTCTTTTTCTCCTCCACTTCTCCCTTTTTATTTTTAAGGTTGTGCTACAGATGAGATGCCAGATGAGTTTTCAGCTAAGATTCCTCTGAAAATGATCAGATACAAGGACTGGACTGAAAATGAGTAAAGACCTCCAGAAAGGCTGGAGAACTTTTGCTCAAGACTACTTTAAAAATTACAGGAAAGTCTGGCTCCTTGGAAGCAAAATATAAAGAAATGATGGGTGGCTCAATACTTTTGATACTACTTTTGAAACTTTAATACTTCAAACCACGCCAACTATTAAGTGGATAATCTTAGCTAATTTATTGAAATTCTGGGGCAGATCTGGTCACTTAAAGCACTGTTTTCAAATGCCTTTGTCAGCCCGTTTCATTAATTAACCATCACCAGATTCATGTAGCGTGGCAGTGAGCGACCTATCTGTAGCCAGCTTGCTAATTTTAATGCTAGCAAACTCATACTGGAGTTGTTTAGCTGGCTATATTATTTCATCAGCTAATGTCAGACAGCATTGTTTTTACCAGTCAGTGAGTCATGTAAGTGCACAGAGCAAAAGTGTAAAAGTAATATTTATTCTCTACAATAGAAACCAACAGAGCGGTTTTATTATCTCACACTGGGAGTTCTGAGGTTGTATTTTGTCCAAGATTCAAATGATAAACAGATTCAGGAGTCCTCTTCATAAACCAGTATGATGCTTCTGATAGTTTTGATCTGTATGAAATCATGGGGAAAAAATAAAATATTTCTGGTGTGACTCCCTGTTGCTGTGGCTCAGGATGGTCTGTTAGTTCTTGTGAAAAAGCTGAATGTACAAACAGCTTTTCCTCCCAGTTTCTCCTGCAGTTAATCACCGGCTTGTTGTGAAAGCTTCAGCTCGAATGTGTCAGTGATTTGCCGTAAATTTGTTGTGAGACAGGCAGCACGGTGGCTTGGTGGTTAGCACTGTTGCCTCACAGCAAGAAGGTCCTGGGTTCAACTCCACCATCTGGGCGGAGTTTGCATGTTCTCCCCGTGTTTGCGTGCGTTCTCTCCGGGTACTCCGGCTTCCTCCTGCAGTCCAACGACATGCAGTTAGTGGTGTTAGGTTAATTGGTGATTCTAAATTGCCCATAGGTGTGAATGTGAGCGTGCATGGTTGTCTGTCTCTCTGTGTTAGCCCTGCGACAGACTGGTGATCTGTCCAGGGTGTACCCTGCCTCTCGCCCTATGGCAGCTGGGATAGGCTCCAGCCCCCCCGGCGACCCTGAATTGGATAAGTGGAAGAGAATGGATGGATGTTGTGAGACATTCCAGCTGGGAAAGAGTTTACTGCTATTTTGTTTTTCTTTTTGTGTGCATTTTTGCAGTTTAAACACTTCAAAGTTTCAGATGAATTTGCTGTTTTCAGTGTGGAATTGAACTTTTACTTCAAAGCTGCAGCTCAGTCTCAGTCTGGTAACAAACCTTCCTCTGGGATATTTTTCTCTACATCTGGGGTTACACGAGGGTGCGTTTGTACTGAGTCAGGCCTCAGTCACAAGGATGGCCTCAACTCTAAATCAGAACAGCCCAAATGTGGCGGACAGGCAAACACAAATAAAATTTTCTCCTCAGATGTGCAAAACTGAACTTAACGTGTACATGAGACTTTGTGTGTTTGTGTATTTTCAGCCTCAGAATAAGCAGCTGTTGAAACTCAGTGTTGTGGTTTTGCTCTGAGGTGGAGCTCACAATCCTGCTCCATGAGCGTCCTTGAGCAACACACCTAATCGTTACCATCTGCATACCCTGACCTGACCTTGGTGTTTGAAATTAAAAAAAAAAGAAAGAAAAAAAAATCAAGAAGTTAAAAATTCAGTCTCCTCCAAGCCCTTAAGTTCATGAGATTTTTTTTTTTTTTTTTTTTTGTGGGACCTGTTTGTCCAGGATTAACACTTTAGGTGTTAAACTCAACTTTAAAATTGTAGGTGTAACAAGGTTGGACAGTAGTGCAGATCATTGGAAATCTGTGGTCCACTCAGATTATAAAATGTTTTGGCCTGATTTTTGTTTCTATTTTTTTGCTAATTGTGTGCTCTGCCCCCTTGGGAAGTCAGCTTGGTAAATTGAAAACAGAAACATTATGTAAGGAGGAGACATGGAGCTCAATTAACACGATTAACAACTGGTGCATGTGCACAGTAAAGTTTCAGCTTTGTGGTGGCAAGCATATCTACTGGGTGTGGAAGTGAAATGTCAGATAATTGTACATTGTTTTTAAACCTTTCTTGGCTAACCATATCCATAACATGAAATAAGCATGATGTTTGTTCAGTGCTCTGGCAGGCAATCGTGTCCACACCCAAGACTGAGCTGCCAACAACGCTGTTATGTTATGAGACCATGCACATGTGTAGTATAGACGTAGAAGTTTAGCTTGTGGAGTTTGGCAGTTGGAGGGGGTCTTTATAAACCTTATAAATGCATTAAACTTTTGAAGTGCTGTTTAATAAAATTGACTGGTGCTTCTGTACATGTAGTTTGAAATTAACTGGATAGCTCTTATCCTATTCATTTAGATAGAGGCTTTAAAATAAATGTTGGAGGCTTTTCAAAGGTAGCTGCCAAGTGCTATGACTTCTACAAGAACTTTGGCGTAAACCAATAAAAGCCAGAGTCTGATTGGTTGTCCTGCACATACATATAGTGGTTGGACTGATGGTGGGTTAGTGGATATTAACATCCCCTGACCCTAATGTATAAAATAGTCATGGACATTCAGCATAAAAATCATCACAATCAAATAGTGCTGGATGATTAATCAGATTTTAATCTCATTTGTGATTTTTGGCTTCCTACAATTATTAAAACAAAAGTAATCAGGATAAAACAGTTACTCTTTTGCTTTCAGTTTTACTACAAAGTTTTGCTTTGTCTTAGCAGCCAAGAAACCCCTTTCCCTTTACAGAGGTTTTCCCCTCCCGAAAAGCTCAGAGTCATTCACAGTTTAGTTCAGCTCAATCCAAAGAGAGTCTTTGGTCAAAAAGATCCATTTAGAACAACTATAAGGAGTAAAAGGTTTCTGCAGGCAAACCTCTGAAAGGATCACTTGCAGCCGTCTTTGGCTCTGGAGGGTTTCAACAGCATGTGACTAAGGTGTTGGTTGGTCATCGGGTTGAGCCATCCACTGCTATCCCTGCAGCTATAGTGCAGTAGATAGCCCCTGTCTACACCCACAGACATCTCCAGCAGTGACCTTTCATGAAATGGGGTTTATGGTGAGAAACACCCAGACATCTGGGCCTAACTTCCTATCAGACAACCCTGTGTTTCCCACCATTCCCACCTTTTTTTTCTTTTTTTTTTTTTTTAATTTAAT
>VUQS01029706.1:0-11430 GCA_015108495.1 Heterochromis multidens | reverse complement strand
CACCCTCTAAATGTTTTGCTTTCTTTGACTGTACGAATATATTGCGAAAGTATTCAGCTGAGCGGTAGTCAGGATTTTAAAATGCTGGAACCACAGGCCTAGTGAAAGATAGCCTTTACCCAACATGTTATAAAAAAAACCCACACAATTGAAGGTTTTCTTTCTTGATAAAACATTTTTCTAATTTAATGAAAAATTCATTATTCAAAATCCATTAGAAGAGATGATGGACAGCCTGAGATTTCTTGAGATGTCTACACGTCATGTATGGAAGCTTGTTTCAGCCACTGAAAAAACTGAAAAGAGTCAAAGTTTTAGGGCTATTACTTGTTGTTTTTACAAGTTTGACTTGTGTTTTTCTGAAGTTTGAGCTAGTTTGAGCTAATAACCCAAAACATATGGATTATGGATGTCAACAAAAAAAAAAAAATAATAATTTCAGAGGTGGAAACAAACTTCCACAGCCATCACATGCACATTACAGTTTAGAGATTAGAGTTTTAAAAGCTTAAAACGGTCACCTGTAGAGTTTTTCTGTTTGTTTGTTTTTACTTTTTTTTAAACATTGAACGACAATAGCATGCTTTGTCTTTCTGATTCAAGCAGCTTATCAAAACATCTAGAAATACTTTTATTTTCCAGACATTTCGACCCATGTGTCCCAACAGTAGTAGAACTACACCAGGAAGAAAAGAGGAATTTTAGTGTAAAATATTTACACTTCAAAAACCCCAGATCACATATTTCCCCTGATACATACTCCCCTGATGCAGTTCATTCTTAAACCACATCTAGATATTTTCCATTTCTTCCTGAAGCTTTCAACTACACTGTACTGACTTGGTTTGCAAAATTTTTATTTATTTATTTATTTATTTTGTTAAAACGCTACTAAAATGCCGTTAAAGGGTTCCATTGACTAAGGATGTTTTATTTAGAAAATCCTGACCGGAAGTGTTTCCTTCCTATTTCTAACTTATCTGAAGCTTTTTATTCTCACACTGTAGATTTTCCAGCAGAGACCCATAGTCTCTCTGGACTGAACCGAGTCTCTGCTTTTAAAACACACCCAACAACATTTTATTATCACTTTCGAAACTCGGCGCTGTTTTTCCAGCCGGATCTGGTTTTAGTTTCACATATTTTTTGGCCACTTTTTCCCTCTACTCCGCTTGGATTTTACTAAGGGCGTGTTTGGGAGTTTCATCTCCTGTACTTGTGTGACTCTGAGGAATGACAGCAACTGGAAAGGGACTGCGATCCGCCTGAATGGAAACAATGGATTATAAGGACCTCGGACATAATTTCGAGGAGAAGCTGACACTAACAGACAAGTGTAAGTATTTTACAGTCAGAATAAGGAAAATTAGGTTAGAATTAAAGGTGACATCAGGGTGGATTCTGATTATTGATTATTTTAATGTTATGTAAAATAAAAATAAAAAAAATGTTATTTTGTTTATAATTATAATCCCAGTTTAGGAAGCTTCCTGTGCAGAGAAATGCTTGAATAAAATGTAAATTCAACAGCTGCTGCAGTGCAGCCTATCAGATTTCTCTCACTAACATCTTAAAAGAGGAGAAGTGTTTGTCCGGCCACGCCAGCAGGCGGGTCCTCACCAGCAGAGATCCGGGAAATGCTGCACTGAGCTGTGGTCTCCATTACCAAACAAGTCAGTGATGGTGCACTGGGTGAAAAAAGCAACATATGACAGAGCTCTGACAGAGGAGAGAGGCAGTTCAGGTGAATGCATGCAGCTAAAACAGAAAAAAAAAACAAGTAAATAACGGGAATTCACTGTCATGCTCAAGAGCACCTCGGATACTGGATGCTGCAGAGATTTATCTCACATCCCAGCTTTTTAGTAGCAAATCCTTGTAACAAAGCAGCTGATATCAGTCAGCCCAGCTATCTCTTTTACTATACATACGTATTGATGTCAGTTATCAGTGAAAATGATCGTTTAGGTTGCCTATTTTTGTCTAAAAATCCTGAAAAAGTCATTTTAATTAGGCTGATTCACACTATGACTCTTTTTGTGTTGTATTAGATGTGTTATACAGTAGTTTAATGTAGACTGAGCAGCTCCAGGGAGTGATTCCAGTTAATTTTCTTTAATTCTTTTACTCATTTTTAGTGTTGTTTTGATGTATATATGTAACAACCCACACACAACTATAAATACATGAATAATTAATCCATCTTCAGTGCTTTTATATCGTAAAAGCACTGAAGATGAGCTTCATGCGGCACACCTCTATCATGCATCTCCTCTTGACCAGTGTTCACTGGTAGTAGGTGACTCTCTCTTCACTGGCAGACTTCCCCCCTAATTTCCACTCAATGTGGAGAGCTCTGGATGGATGGAGGGAGGAACGTCTGCTGCAGCAGCTCTTTATTACCGCAAAGGCATGGTGCTCGCTCCCTGCATGTGTGGGCGTCTGTTTGAAGAAGAATATGAGCCCCTTATTGAGCAGACATATGCATGAAAATGGTTCTTGACTCCTTTTGGTTACACTCCTAAAAACCTGGTCCCACACTGTGTGTGTTTTTGGCATGGTTGTCAACTTTAAGTGTCTTTTTGGGGCTTTTTTTTTTACATCAGACGTGCGTTGTTTTGAACTATTGTTCTGGAGCAAATTCACCCATCAGTGTGTTATCTAAGATGGAAAACAAAGAGTGTTTTGGTTCCAGGCCCTTTGCAGAGAGCGCCGCACGCAGCAGGGTTGACCAGCATGTGACGTTTATCAGGAATGCTAGACGCCGAAAAAGGCAGGGGCGTTAGATAAACAGAAACATTCTTTCTCTCTGACTTCTATCTGAGAGATTGGAGTCTCATTCTTGTACAAAGAAAGAGCCAAAAGAAAAGCCTGCCGGGGTTTGTTTGTTTATGGCGGCCTGGTGTGCCTGCAGGGCTGGAAGAGGGGATTGTAATCCCTTATCAAAGTGGTTTATTCAGGTCTGAGGTTGGCAGACCTTTGGTTTAGCCCCTAATGCATGTGGACCATCCAGATCCCTTAAACCCACCACCCTGCACAGCCCTCCTTACCCCTCCTGACCTCATCTCTCTTGTCATCCCTCATCTACAGTAAAACCAGTCAACCGCTTTATTAGAGCCTTGTTTCTGTGCCTGCTGGTGTTTCAGAGAAAAAGCTAAAGTTTTTGGGAAGTGAATCACAGCTACCAGACTCCTTTCTTGCTTACCCAGGGAGTGCTGGAATCAAGCTAAGCCTCTCCAAGACATGACATGTTCAAAGACTCTCTGTTTGTGGCTCACAATAGGAGTGGCACCAGCTTCCTGCAACGAGTCTATTCAATTTTTGTGCAATGTCTTTCTGAAGGAGTTCACACTGTACATGCTACAACTCCTTCCTACCTAGGTTTAAACCTCTGCTTTCCTGATATCTGCAGTGCCATCACACTGACTTTTTCACCCCCTGCTTAACTGTAGTGAGTGTCTCTGTTTGGACTTAAATGCTCCTCTGTGGAAGTAATCATAAGATGTGGACTCCCTGTGGCACTGTGAGCTTTCCCAGTCATGCTGACGTTATGTTCTTGGAACACTTTCAAGATCACAGGCAGCCTGGAAATGTAGATTTCAGCCTAGAAATCTTTCTCTGCCGGCTTAAGATTTGCCTCTATCTCCCAACAGTTAATTCAGAAAAGAAATAACCTTGGTGTTAGATTTCCAGGTTGTAAATAAAGTTGCATGAAGGGCTTCCTTTTATCAACTAACTTTTAATTTCAATTCAGTTTTATTTATAAAGCACTAATTCTTGTCTGAAAGAACTTTAAATCATGAAGTAAAGACCCTACTATACTAGAGAGAGAGAGGACGGCAACAATCAGCCAACCCTCTACGAGCAGGAGTTGGCAACAGCAGGGAGAAAGAACTCCCTTTGAAGAGGAAGAGACCTCCAACAATACCAGGCTCAAGGAGGGGCAGCCATCTGTAGTGACTGGTTGAGGTTTACAGAAAAAAGAGAGCACAAACAACAATCAGGACAAAACGCAAACTACAGGAGAGAGAAGATAAAAGTTGATGACATGCAGTGATGAAAAAGACTTTTCATATGCAGAAAATAATGAAAAATTATATTTGTTTTCTCTGAGCAATAGTCCAAAAACACAGACATTCACTATACAGTTAAACAAAAGCAACATGCAGCAGAAAAATCAAGGTTTTTGCAATTACCCAATAATCTAAACCCAGACCATGAACAGCTGCTGCTGCAGTGGGAGTGATAAACCTTATATCAAAACCTAAAAAGTTGAATCTGTTCATCTGGACGTAGCGATTTTTTAGTGGGAGAAACGTTTCGTCACTTTGCTGCACTTTGTTTCGTCATTATGCAATGTACTGTTTATAAGGTTGGGGAAGCCTGCAGTCAGCTGAGACTGAAGAAGTTACTAGAAAGTGACGAAACGTTTCTCCCACTAAAAAATCGCTACGTCCAGATGAACAGATTCAACTTTTTAGGATTCTTTTACCTGGATTATTGAGTATGCATCAAGAGACTTATATCAAAACATTTACATGTGATTTATCACATAGCTAAGCTTGCTAGCTTACAAAGATTGCTACAGTGGTAGTCTAATTCAGAGTGGTCCTAGATGCTACTGTATATGAATTTAGTTTCATATAATTCCCCAGATTTCAGTTACATATTGTCATACCGTCTGCAAAAGTAAAAAAAAAAAAGAAAAAAAAATCAAAAGCAGCAAATCTTCAAATTTAGGAATCTTGAACATGAGTATTTTGAGAGTTTTTGGTAACAGTTGATTGTGAGCTAAACAAATATTAAAATATCCTTTCAAAAGTTAAAATTTACAATGACACTGAACCATTAAATTCTAGTTTTTCAGAAAGTAGGACCAATGAGCTTTTACAATACAGCTCAAGGGCTTAGGTTTCAGAACATTTTTAAATAGAGAGTTTTAAGCCTTGAACCAAGTCAACCAGCTATGAGGTGAACGGCCATAAAAAGATTTGATTTGGATTAAAAAGCAAAAAAAAAAAAGGAAATCGAAAAAAGCCAGAGGTACAAGAATATGTATGTAATTACTTTTAATGATGAAGAAACTACTTATCTCCAAATGCATTGCAAATCCCATATTCTACAGCAAACTACCTCCAACCTTCTCAAATGTAATTATTTTCTTTCTCATAGTGTTGCATAAAGATAGTTTTGTAATTTGTGCTCTCTGTGATTAAAACCATTAAAAATTAAATTTAGGATTGTAGGCAGGGTAGTTCTTTTCTGCAGCATTGCAAATGTTTTTGTTAAAGTTGTTGTCACACAGACTTGTGGTTTGTACAGGTGCACATATCATTGTTTCACAATGTCATAGCTCTTTAGTAAGTCTACTTTGGATGCTTACAGCAATCAAAATCCCTGTGGAAAATATGAATGGGATTTTTACTTCAGGAACCTTACTGTTGTGTCATATTGATCACAAACTAAACACAAACCACAAACAGCGATTGTTCAGTCAAAGTTTAGCAAATGTAACTGTATATAAAGAGTTTAGAGGGTGAATCTGTCCATGTACGTTTGAAAATACATACAATCAAATATTGATATCACCCAGCAAAACAACGCTCTAAAGTCATGCAGCTCTGACAGTTTTAGCTTTACACTCGTCATCAGCTAATAAGAATATTGTGTTTTCTCCAGGACCTGTTCGCTACAGCCTTAGTGTTTTAGAGTGGTTTTATATTTAAGATCATTATATTGGTTTTTCTGTCAGCTAGAAACATTAAAGTTTGCCACTGACAGCATTTTCAACCAACTAAAAGTGCAAATTGTAGCCTAGTTAGCGACACTTAAATACACTTTCAGTTGGTGAAATCATGCAAACTGAACTTGCTTAGAAAAAAATGATCTGCTGTTAAGGAACCATAGTTTTAAAAATTACTAATAATTTTTTGGGTAAATCTGCTACCTTTCTAAAGTGCATATACTCCGTAACAATGAGGTTTTACAGGAGTAGCAGTGTAACTACCCACTCATTTTCTCTTATGGTCAGTGTCTAATCATTACAGTTTAAATTGTCTGACGTTAATATCTGCATTAACGCAGAGTGTGGTTGTTTCACTGGTAGTAGAAAAACAACCCCTGAGGACAAAGCTCCTCTCATCTCCGGCATCCAGACAGGGCTCAAGTTCTCACAGCTCTGCCAACTGTGTCTCATTTGTGGCCCGGGGGCTCGAGTGCTTGTAACTGTGGGTGGGAGGGATGGGTGTGAAAGGGATCGGGTAGAATGACTCTGAGAAACTGGACTAGGAGTTGAGGTTTAGGGGTGTTGTTGTAGCTTGACCGTCTCCTTGAAGAAGAAAGGAAGGGAGGAAGGACGGAAAGAGGAGACAGACAAGAGTGCTAACCCCTGCCGTCCACGTCAGCATCCCGGTGACCAGATGCTACAAATCATAGCCGTCATTCTGGGAAAGCAGAGGAAATGCTCCTTTCTGCTGCTAAGTATGAAGAAGGAGAGGGAAGCAGGTTCCTGAGAGCTTATGCACAGATTAGTCATGTTTTCATCCATACCCAGCATTCAAAAAAACTGAATCCATGAATGGGTCATTGATATTAATAATCCTTTTTGCAGCATAATCCTTTTAGGGAGCGGTGTGAGGCAGTGGTTAGTCATAAAAGGTACTGTCATATCACATTTAGATTTGAGTCAGCGAGGTAGCAACACCTACACTTCTGTACACATCTGTGACTATTTTAGAAATAATGTGGGAGGAATAAGAAGAAGACATGAGCATAATTTTTCTGTTTTAACTTCATGTATTAACACTCAGATTTCTACCAGTATTTATTAGAGAAAATCAAGAGAACTCTCTGCCTGAGGCATGACTTTACCAGCGCAATATACAGTGAATGGCAGTGACCAATGTTGCATTTATCTACGAGTGAACAGCTGTGCAGGAAATCTGCTTTTGAAAGTTTAATAGTCACACTATGGCCCACATAGATAAATAAAAGGGCCAGACAAGTAAGACCCATCCCTTAGTTATGCTGCTACAGGCTCAGGCTGCTGGGTGACTTTCCATGATGCACTTAGCTCTTCTTCTCCCCTCCCATCTTTTCACTTCCCATGTGTTTATACACCACTACTGCATGCCATTAAATTTTGTCTTCTCTTTTTTCCATCCATCCATCCATTTTCTGCCACTTATACCACTTGTCCCGGTAGGACATGCCTGAAACCCCTCAACTAGGAGGTGCCTAGGAGATATTGTAGTCCGATACCTGAACCACCTCAACTGGCTCCTTGAGACCTTTTTGTCTTGTCAAACAACAAATAGCACATACTGGTCTGCTACCCAAGGGCAATGGATTAACCCTATGAGGTCTAAGTTATCACAGGTGGTAACCCTAACCCTATATTTTGGAGAAGACCAAAATGGACTTTTTTGGAAAAAATCAAATAGTTTTTGATGTTTGTCACTCAGAATGATTATTGTTTTGTCCCTGGATTTCCAAACCATTTGAAACCAGCTCAATTAAAACAAAAATTACATATTCTGATTGCCTAGAGGCAGAGTTAGACCTCAGAGGGTTAATTTCACCCAAAACGAAGATGTTGATGTAGGTGGGGACCCAAGGGTGGCAGTCTCACGGACAGTAAACAATTTTGGGTCAGAGAAGTCAAAGACTGACGATTGTTGATGAGTTGATGAGTTGTTAAGTTAGCAGTGATGTTATCATTGCTGTGATCATGTTATGTTGTGTGAGCGCAATGTGTTTTTGTGGTTGAGACCATCACTAAATTTAGCTGACAACTGACCACCATCACTAAGACCACTGTGGTAATGATAAAAGTTCAAGCTCAGTTAGTGTGTAAATATTAAATGCTGTGATGCTTCTGTAGCTGTGAGGTGTTTGAGGCTCGGTAGTCCCCAAATCTTATCTCATAAATTTAAAAAGTAAATCCAAATATTCTGCTCATAAACACTCGACTGCTTTATTTCACCAAATGTCTTTCAGTAGATGGAAATGACATTGGGATATCGTGATTCCCAACTTGGGACAGGGCCTGAAATATGTCTGAAAATATCATTATATTTATTTTTCTATAGATTATAGTTTAATTGTATGGCTTATTGTGTAAAAATCACCATGATATGCAACTTAGAAAATAATCATAGGAGCTAAGAATCAGTTAGCTAGATAATTTCACTTAATTTCAACAATATTTCTCAGTTTTATCAAAACTGTACATTTATAAAAACCTTCCTTTGATGGATGAACATTTTTGCACCTTTTTCTCTTTCGTTTCTCATTTCATTTTAAATGTTGTCTAAAAAATATGTAGAAAATAAATAAAACAGGTAAAAACTGTCAAAATTATCATTAAAATATGGAAATGATAGACCAAAGAGTAGTAAATCCTATTATAATTCTCCTCATTTTTCAAAATAAAACACTAAAGCAATATTGAGCTTTGATACCTTAGCCTAGTTTCAGTTGAAATTAGCCTTTCCTCACAGCGCTCTGCACTTGAGTGTAGCTTAAATACTCTGAAGACTCCCTTTGATGTATGAGAAGGAGCCCACAGTATTGATTGTGTCCTCGGGGCCTTTCCAGCTAACCTAGAGGCACGTCTTTTTTTTAAAATTCTGCAGCTCACACAATTTTTTCAGGACTTTCTATTAACATTTAATTCATCAATATTAATGGAGCCAGATTCATCTCTGAAGTTAAATAGTACATTTTTTGTTTTTTTGCTTCACGTGCTGCAGAGGAAACCTAATCTGCTCAATTGCTTCCTTCAAACAACATATGTCTTGTTTTATTTTAGATAAAAATCGCTATAATAATTTGGTAGTCATTCAGCTGTATCCTGTACTTTACCCATGCTGCTTTGCAACATGTCCTGGATGTATTTGTGGATGTGAGATTTGGACCTCAGGGAAATCACTAACAGATGCAGCTCTTCTCTCCTGCTTTGAAGTGCATGTGTGTGTAGAGATAACAGTCCTGTTGTAGCTACGCTTCATGTTCGTGCCCACTTTAGCAAACACACACACACACACGTGTCCATCACCACACAACGTCCCTGTCACAGGACCCACAGGCTCTAATATCAGAGTGCAGATGATATGATGATGGTGCTTGCTTTCATCCGTTTCCAAACAGATAATGATACAAGCAAACAAACAAACAAACAAACAAAAGACACATATGTGAGCGGCCATCTTGACTTGTAATGACAAAATCTTTGTTTTTGGTTTTGTGAGAAGCCACGACCATGAGGTTTATCTGATGTTTCCCTCTCTTTCTCATGTTTTTCTGCTCTACATACAGCTATGTTTGAACCAGTTAAACTGCAGCTTTTGCCTGCTGCACCAGTCGATTGATTATCTCTGCAGCCTCCTACAGTGATGCCACACCACACCCGCTTCTTTCGTTACCCACTGCGAGCCCTGGTGATCCAGCTTGAAGCTCATTGTGTCTTTCTATTCTCTGACAGGATCCTTGAAAAGCTCTTCACTTAAGTGGGAAAGGAAGACCTGCAGAAGGCTGCAGAAAAGAATAGCGGACAGGTTTTCCCCTAGCCTTCAACTTTAAGTTTCAGCATTTTGTTTGATGTGTCTGATGTTCAGAGCTGCAGTAAATCACGTAGAGGCTTTGTGGCCTCAGTGAGGCATCTTCAGTGTCCTCAGGCTTGTTGTTTTTTCTCCAAAATCACTGAACAGCTGATGTTTTTGAAGTAAAACAGTACAGCGTTGATGCTGCAGCACCCTCTTCCTGCTGATTTTAGGGAATATCAGCATTCAGTCCTCATGTTTATGTCGTGTATGAGATGAAGGAATGGATTAATTCAGTTACGTTTTTTTTTCTTGTATATTAGAAGGGTCAAGTTGTCGATAAAGGATCCAAAAAGTGCATTAAAAATTAAAAGATGCATTCATTATATTTACAACAACATATGCATTGTGTGCATGCATATGTTGCTTCCCCTGCCACCATTTCGAGATTTGCAACTTTATATGTGTCAGTTTTTCTCCATTAGTCCTGTCTAGCAGCAGTCCTGTAGTGCAGGATTTTAAATAGTGCTGCAGCTAACAATAGTGTTAATTATTGATTTAAAAAACACTGAAAAATACCAATTATCTGACGCCCACAGCTCAAACCCCAAGTGTCTTGTTATCACTGAAGACTAAGAAATCCTGCAAATATTCACATTTTAGACACTGGAACCACTCACACATGACGTTGCTAATTTAATTTATATCAATCATTTCGCCTTTAAT
The DNA here is from genome assembly GCA_015108495.1 of Heterochromis multidens. Classification (NCBI taxonomy): domain Eukaryota; kingdom Metazoa; phylum Chordata; class Actinopteri; order Cichliformes; family Cichlidae; genus Heterochromis; species Heterochromis multidens. Next base: position 1,162 of record VUQS01029706.1, on the reverse strand, counting down.
TTTAACCAAAAATCAGTTTTAATACTAAATCAGAAATGAAGCTGTCAAACAAATAAAGAAAAAGCGTCCTTTGTTGACCTGCTGTTACCAGGCCAGCAGGTCAACAAACTCGACGACAGCCCGTCGCAGCGCCGAAAGCAGACCTCAGCTGAGATTAAACTTGATCCGTCATCGCACCTCGCTGTGCTGCCAGGCCAACGTGAGTCAGCCAGGCAGAGTTATGCCCTACTTTATGAGTCCAAAACAAGAGTGTGGTGGTGGGGGAGCTGGGGTCTATATAAGCTTGTGTTGGGTTGCTGTTTCCATCAGAAGTTTCCATAACAAAATGACTTTGTCAGCTTTTTGTACTAAAAACTGCAAGAAAGTTCTCAGTGAATAGCTGAAACTCTTATGAGACTGCAGAGTAGGAGTGTAGTGACAGGAAATGCTAAATAAAGAAAAAGGTATGTGATATACAGACATGATATCAGCTGCAGTGTGACTCATTGTTGATCCTGATTTGCTTCCTTTTTACTTCTGTCTTGTTTCGCTTGTCTCTGTTGTATGCAACTGGTTGTTTCTGTAGGATTATCTTCACATTGACTTGGGTACATTTCCTTTGTAACCTGCTTATTTCCCGTGGTGTTACACAGGGCTAGATAGAGTAAAATTACAGTACCTCCACAAATATAAGCAATGTCCCCTTCCATGTAAAAAAAGACAGAGTCAATGCAAACAGCTCTATAAAACTTTAAACTGCGATTATTTACATGCTCGACAACTTTGCAAACAATGCAACAACAAACAAACAACACTAGCAGCTCATAAATGGTTAACTCGTTTGTATACACTTCTCCAACAAACAAATGTCTCTTTTGCTGCTAAATGCCCTACAGTGTTCACAAGCTCATCAAAGAACCAAGTATAAAATTAAAAATTCTTAAAGGCCACCTTTTTAGACTGTACTACAGTGATGTTGCAAAATTTACAGTTCAAAATTTGTCTTATAATGAGCCCCAAAAAGCTGAATCTGTTCATCTGGACGTAGCATTTTTAGTGGGAGAAACGTTTCGTCACCTCCTGGTAACTTCTTCAGTCTCAGCTGACTGCAGGCTTCCCCAACCTTATAAACAGTACATTTGATAATGACTGAAACCAGCACCACTGACTGTGGAATGGACTG
>VUQS01029705.1:22681-38284 GCA_015108495.1 Heterochromis multidens | reverse complement strand
GTATCATTAGCAGTAAATTGGGCTGGCCTGCTGGTATCACACTAGACATAGAGGCCAAGCGCATCTACTGGGTTGATAGTCGCTATGACTACATTGAAACTGCAACGTATGATGGTTTGCATAGGTAAATACTTTGTGTTTTACTCTTCCAAAAGAGTATGCCTTAAAAAAGTTAATCAGATGCAACAATTAGTAATTGGTTCATTTATATATTGCAATAAACAAGCTTCCCTATCATTTTTCTAATAGAAAAACAGTGGTTCATGGAGGTGCTGTGATCCCTCACCCATTTGGCATCAGTCTGTTTGAACACAATGTCTATTTCACGGACTGGACCAAGATGGCTGTGATGAAAGCCAACAAGTTCACTGATAGCAGCCCTGAAGTGGTTTACAGAACATCTCAGACCCCACATGGAGTAGCAGTGATACATCAACTGAAGCAGCCACAAGGTAAGACCATCACTGAAACAAATGTGTCTTCATCACGGTGGTCCTGATGCAGCTCATACTTCTCACGGTTCCTACTAATGTATAGTATAAATTTACCCAAATTACATAAGTTTTCTATTAACCAGGATTGTTTCCTTTTGTCTACAGTTCCAAACCCTTGCAGTGTAGACAGAGGTGGATGTGAGCAAATTTGTGTCCTGAGCCACAGGAGTGACAATGGAGGACTGGGTTACCGCTGCAAATGTCGCATGGGCTATGACCTGCATGCTGATGGCAAGCGATGTTTAGGTAAGAGAAGGTTTCTCTGTTAAACTTGTGAGTTTTTTTTTTTTTTTGCAGTCTTCAATATTTTTCTTGGTTTAAAGTGTCAAAAAAGTACCTGTATAGACATCAACATGGTTTTTTAGCCTTTTTTTGTGGAATAATATATTTGCACAGCTGTGCCATAAATGCCTGTTTTGTTTAATCTTGCCTGCTGATTTCTAACCCACAGCTGTGAGACAGTTTCTGCTGTTCTCCAGCCAGCTGGCTGTGAGAGGGATCCCCTTCAACCTCTCTACACAGGAGGACATCATCCTGCCTGTTACTGGATCACCCTCCTACTTTGTTGGAGTGGATTTTAGTGCTGAGGATGATGCCATCTTCTTCTCAGACACAGCCAAAGATATTATCTATAAACAGAAAGTGGATGGGACAGGTGAGCATCTTGTCTAGCCAAATTTAAACTAAAGATATGGCATAGGAAATGAAAAACATAATAACCTTAATATGTTTGCAGTGCCTTTTCTGTTTGCATCCCTGGATAACTTCTTTCCTAGCACGGAGCTCTACCATGTGATTCAGCCAGGCTTACACTGGGAGTTAAGGGGGTGCTTAATAGGGCCAGCTGCTACTATGGGGGAGGGAATGGACAGGAGCATGGATAGTGTAAAATAGATCATATATCATCTAACTGAATATCAGCCCAAAGGGTTGAAAATGAATATAAATAATAAGAACCAAGCATTTTTGTTATGAAGTCACTAAATTATCAGCTAAGCTGTAAAAGTGGCTACTATCTCATAATCCTTAGTTACACCACACACACACACACACAGAGAAAGAAACACCACTGCTCTGATCAGGGATGTTGTTTTTGGAGTTGCTCTAGTTTTTTCTGTCCAGTCCGGAAGAGGAAAATGCAAGCTGACAGCCTATTTTTTTAAATGTGTTCCTCTTTCATCTCTGTGTTAAACGGTGCTCTGACTGCTTTGATCTGCACAGGCAGGGAGGTACTTGCAGCCAACAGAGTGGACGGTGTGGAGGACCTGGCTTATGACTGGATTTCAAAGAACCTCTACTGGACTGACCCCCGATATAGGAGCATATCCGTCATGAAGCTAGCTGATAAGTCCAGGAGGGCTATCATTCGTAACCTCAATAACCCCAGGGCTATTGTGCTGCATCCTCTAATTGGGTAAATCACTTTAACATCAAAGAATTATTAGTATTTTCATCGCTGTTGTTCCTTAAAGCTAATTTTAGCAAATTTATGCTCACCATCACATGTACCAAGACGTTATGTAAGTATTTCAGGGCCAGTTAAAAATGTACAAAAGCTGGGTGCTCAGATTGATTAAGTATTTCTAATTCTTTGGTACTGAAACATGTGGTTTGTAACTTTTAACTTGCTTTCAAGGATTAAGAAGTCTCTGCAGAACCAATCAAATCTTTATTTCTAGGGTTACCAGAAAACAGCTGCTCAGCTGTCTCATTTCCTTCGCTAAGCAAATATAACTCCAAAAAAGTCGTGACGCTGTGTAAAATGCAAATAAAAACAGAATGCAATGATTTGCAAATCTCATATTTTGTTCATATTTTATTCACAGTATAACATAGAAAACATGTCAGATGTTTAAACTGAGATATTTTAATAATTTAATGAAAAATATTAGCTCATTTTGAATTTGATGGTAGCAACACATCTCAAAAAAGTTGGTACAGATGCAACAAAAGGCTGGAAAAGTAAATGGTACTAAAAAAAAAGTTGGAGATACACTTTGCAAATAATTGGTTTATTTGGCAACAGGTCAGTAACATGATTGAGTTTAAAAAGAGCATCTTAGAGAGGCAGAGTTTCTCAGAAGATGGGCAGAGGTTCATCAATCTGCAAAAACTGAGTCTACAAATTGTGGAACAATTACAGAATAATGTTCTTTGAATGTCTCATTAAGTATAGTACATAATATCATCAAAAGATCCAGAGAATCTGAAGGAATCTCTGTGGTCAAGGGACAAGGCCAAAATTAAATATTGGAAGCCTGTGATCTTCGGGCCCTGAGGCAGCACTGCGTCAAAAACAGGCATGATTCTGTCATGAAAATCACTGTATGGACTCAGGAACACTTCCAGAAATCATTGTCTGTGAACACAGTTCACAGTGCCATCCACAAATGCAGGTTAAAGCTCTATCATACAAAAAAGAAGCCAAATGTGAACATAATCCAGAAACGTTGCCATTTAAAAAACTCTCTGAGAATCACCCATCAGCCTGCAGAACATGGTCTCAATGTGTGGCACTAGGTAAAAATGCTGTGCAGTCCCACATAAAGTGCGACCCCCTTTCACCTGAAGTGGTACTCACCCATTCATAAATGATCCACAAATTAAACTCTGGCTTGATAAAAAGAATTATTATTTAGGACAAGCTGTTATTTCCTTTGGCCTCAAAGTCATAAGGCCTCTGTGCCCAACAGCTGAGATTAGCTGATTGTGTGAAGGGCAGTATTGTAGTGAAGACTAAGAAGTCGGCTTAAAGAAAAAAAAAGCTCTATGTTGACAAAAGTCTAAATAAACACTTCATGCAGTTAGATGTTTAATAGTAGTTTTATTTAGGTGGGAATGTTTTTGAATGAAATATATATTGAGCCTTGTTATTCATTTTGCTTCATCAGGTATATTTTTTGGACCGACTGGTACCGGCCAGCGAAGATTATGAGAGCTTGGGGTGATGGGTCACATGCACTGTCTATTGTAAACACTACTCTTGGTTGGCCAAATGGTCTAGCTATCGACTGGAGGTAAGCCAAATGTTCCACATCCACATGCAGAGCAGAACAATATACCATTACTCTCTTTTTTTACCCATAAACTATTTCTCTTATAAACCACTCTTGGTTTTAGTGTGACTGTTTACTGTTTATTTATATTTCTTTGCTTTGTTCTCCACACAGTTCAATGCGTCTGTATTGGGTGGACGCCTTCTTTGACAAAATTGAGCACAGCAATTTTGATGGTCGGAACAGGCTTTCTTTGGACCGCATAACCCAGATCTCCCATCCATTTGGTCTCACCATTTTTGAAGGTTAGGCATCAGCTATAAGTTGCCCTGTTATCTAGTATAGTATCATAAGTTTGATCTAAATAAAGAGTGAGTTTGTATTACTAAAAAATGACTTGTCTTGCTTTGATGATGATTATATCAAATGGACAATTACTGTTAGCTGAAGCTTATGAAAGATGAAGTAATTGTTTTTGAGCCCCATTTCTCCTGTCCTTTAAAGGCTATGCATATTTCACTGACTGGCGCCTGGGTGGCATTGTACGTGTGCGCAAGACTGATGGTGGGGAGATGGTCATTATCAGAAGAGGAATCAGCCACATCATGCATGTCAAGTCTTTCAACTCCAACTCTCAGATTGGTGAGTACCTTTATTCACTGTTCTTCTCACTCTGCTTGCCATGCGTAACTGCAGCTTGCACTTGTCAGTCATATTCGTAGTAATTAGCCTCCACTCCCCTTCTCAGGTTCCAACCTCTGCAACAGGCCGGCAAATCCTAATGGAGACTGCAGCCACTTCTGCTTCCCAGCCCCAGACTCACAGAGGGTGTGTGGCTGCCCATATGGCATGAAACTGTCGCCCAACCAACAGACTTGTGTGGAGGACCCTTCCAATGAGCCCCCCACACTGCAGTGTGGTGCCAACTCTTTCTCCTGTGGCAACGGCAAATGCGTCCCAAACAGCTACCGATGCGATGGTGTTGATGACTGCCATGACAACAGTGATGAAGTCAACTGTGGGATTAATAGTAATGCTATTTTTTTTAATCCAGTTGATTATACAGTCCCATTATACAGTCCCATTATACAGGCCTTATAAAAAAAATCCTGCCTTTGGGTTTTTACTCAGTTTATGTTAATACGGCTTAAATTCAAGATGATTTCTTTCTTTGTTTTAGACACCACTTGTTCCCCCTCTGCATTCACCTGTGCCAATCAGCGCTGTGTGCCTGCAGGATGGCGCTGTGATGGGTACAATGACTGTTTTGATAACAGCGATGAAAACAACTGCCCAACACATGTGCCTGGAACGTGCCCTGCCAATCAGTTTACCTGTGCCAACCACCGCTGCATCCCGCACACCTGGCGTTGTGACACTGATAATGACTGTGGGGATGGTTCGGATGAAACCGATTGCAGTGAGTATCTTTAAAGAAGCTAATAGTTTAACGTGAATAGGATTTGCTTAGAGATCTGTCTCGGTAAATCCTAACACAATACAGACAGGAAAGCAACTCACATTAAATACAGTGTTAGACATTTATTTCAGAAGCAACTAAGATAAAGAAAATACAAAAAACAGGTTGTAAAAAAATAGTGCCTTGAAGAAAATTTCTTTTTAAAATGCAACATACAAACTTACAGTCCTGTGAAAAAGAAACCTTTCACAGGACTCTATACAGTTGTGAAAAACTGAGTACACCCCATGATTCAGTAGCTTGTAAAACCACCTTTAACAGCAGTAATTTCAAGTAATAATTTTCTGTATGAGTTTATCAGTTTCTCACATCACTGTGGAGGAATTTTGGCCCACTCTTCTTTACTGGGCCAATGCAACACCTTGATTCTTTTCTTTATCAGCCGTTCTGTTGTAGATTTGCTGCTGTGCTTGAGATCATTGTCCTGTTGCATGACTAAGTTTCAACCAAGCTTTAGCTGTTGGACAGATGGCCTCCTATTTCACTCTAGAATACTTTGTTATTCAGAGGAGTTCATGGTCAACTCAATGACTGCAGATACCCAAATCCTGTGGATGCTAAACAAGCCCAAATCATCACCCTTCCTCCACCATGCTTAAGTGTTGGTATGAGATGTTTGTGCTGGTATGCTGTGTTTGGTTTTCACCAAATGTGGTGCTGTGCATTATGGCCAAACATCTCCACTGTGGTTTCGTCTCTCCAAAGAATGTTGCTCCAAAAATCTTGTGGTTTGTTCAGATGCAATTTTGCAAACCTAAGCTGTGCTGCCATGTTCATTTTTAAAAAGGAGAGGCTTTCTCCTGGCAACCCTTACATACAAGTCATACTTGTTCAGTCTTTCTAATTCAACTCTCAAAAACCTTATCATTTAACATGCTAATTAAGGCCTGTAGAGTCTGAGATGTAGAGCTTGTTTTTTTGCAGTTTCTCTGAGCATGGCTCAGTCTGGCCTTGGGGTGAATTTGATGAGATGTCCACTCCTGGGAAGATTGCAGGATTGTGTTAACACACACCTGAATGCTTCTGATTTTATATAGGCACTCACACTTTCTGATGATCAATTAATCAAGTGTATTAGATTAGCAGCACCTGGCTGTTACTTACCCTCTTAATTCCTATGGAAGCGGTAAGGTTGCACTCAGTTTTTCACAGGACTCTATGCAGTTTTTTTCACATGACTATATATGGCCTTATTTATAAAACATAAAGATAAAAGCTGGTCAGTAGACTACTGGAGATATATCTTTTAAAATATTCAGTAAATCACTCTAAGTTTATCTAGGATCAGGCAGCATGCATGTTGACTCCCCACCAGTCTCAGGTTCCCTAATAGGAGCCTGTTTATTCCTTCAGAAAACACTGACTCTTTTGTGGACTCAGTCGTGCACGTTGCCACTGATTAGATTATTGAAGAAGCATGGTTGTTGTTTCTCTTAAAAATAAAATAGTTTTAAACTAAGGCTTGTACACTATTGTATGCATTGACCAGTAATGTAGGAGATTAACTCACAGGCTCATATTCTTTTCTAACATTTTGCTTTGACAGATCTGGGAAGTACATGCCATCCGGGACAGTTTCAGTGTCCAGATCACCGCTGTATAGATCCTAACTATGTCTGTGATGGAGACAGGGACTGTGTGGATGGGGCAGATGAGCAGGGATGCAGTAAGTAGCTTTCTAGATTATACAGAGTTGCTTGCCACATAAATTTTGCTGGTCTAGTGTGGTGCTTACTTGGAGCATGTCAAGTATTGTGTTTAGAGAACATGTGCGTGTTTGATAAAATCAGTTTAATTTCATTTTGCCTGCAGTTATAAAACTAATAATATTTGTTGTTCACTAGATCACTACGACTTTTCTTAGATCTAATTGTAGACTTGCTGCAGCCTGGTCTCTTACTTTGTGAAGTTGTTATGAACTGGTGTTTTATTCATACCGCCCATTTCCCAATAAAGAATTAATTAATTTGTTCAGTCATTCATGCATTACAGGGTTCACCTGAATGCTCTGTAAAATTCAACAAGCATTTCCCAAGCCTCTTAATTTATCGATCTCATTACTTTTGTTGCACAATAGCTGAGTTCAGAAATATGAAATATTAGCATTAACATATGCTACTGGATTTTTTTCAGTCTACAACTGCACTATGAATGAGTTTAAGTGCTCCAGGGGTCACCAGTGTATTAACTCCTACTACCGATGTGATGGAGTCTTTGACTGCAGTGATCGCTCAGATGAGCAAAACTGCCGTAAGTATTTAAATCCTTCCTGTGGTCAAAGGTTATACTAGCAAAGTCTTGCATAATTATTTAGGTTGATTTTTTTATATGTCAGCTACCAGGCCCCCAGGGATGTGCCACCATGAGAGTGAGTTTCAGTGTCAGTCAGATGGGAGCTGCATCCCATCTTCATGGGAGTGTGACGGTCATCCAGACTGCGAGGATGGCAGTGATGAACACCACGCCTGCCCACCTCGCACTTGCCCTTCCTCGCTCTTCCGTTGCGATAATGGTAATTGTGTGCTACGCAGTTGGATTTGCGATGGGGACAATGACTGCAGGGACATGAGTGATGAAAGAGACTGTCCCACACCACCTTTCCGGTGTCCGAGCTGGCAGTGGCAGTGTCCTGGCCACAGTGTGTGCATAAACCTCACCACAGTGTGTGACAACACTCCTGACTGCCCCAATGGTGCTGACGAGTCTCCCCTTTGCAGTAAGTCTTTTCTCTGCTTTCTTCAGCCTAGAACGTATTCTTTGTCTATCAGGACTTAATTGTTTTATTTTTGAGTCTGGCCTCACCAAATTCAATTACATTTTCACATCACATGGAGAAACAGGATCAATCTCTCAGCTGATTTAGTTTATTTTGATAATTTCCTAGTTCTTGTTTTTTATAAGCAGGAGGGCCTTAATTTCACAGAAATTTTTGTGTTGAATGCCATCTGTTTGTCTTTGTATTCTTATGTTAAAATCAAGCATGTATGTGATTTGTCCTGTATTAACTTGAGAATGATCTGTGATTTTCCCTTCTTGCCCTTCTCACAACTTTCAGATGAACCTTTGCCAGGTAGGAACAAAAAACTCTCAATCATTGCTAGAAATGCTGCAAGTAGTTTTAATTAATTTTTCAACTGATGCAATATCTCTATTGATTGTTTTAATAGTTATATAGATGTTTATTAATCGTGTACCACAAATAGGCAAAAAAATAGTTCTGGCTCAGAATAGCATTTCTGAGGACACCTAATGAATGTAGTGACTGCTTTGTTATTTGTTATTATTAGAGTGCAGCATATTTATTAATGGCATAATTTCAATTTTTTCAGTACTTAATTGTCCTTTCCCTGCTTTTAACTCAGATCAAGAGAGCTGCTCCGACAACAATGCTGGTTGCACCCATGGCTGTATCCAAGGTCCATTTGGAGCCCAGTGCACATGCCCTGTGGGTTATCAGCTGAGCAATGATTCCAAAACTTGTGAGGACATTGATGAGTGCAATCCCCCTGGACTGTGTAGCCAGCACTGCTTTAATGAGAGAGGCTCTTTCCGCTGTCACTGCCAGGATGGTTACACTCTTGAAGCAGACCAGCGTACCTGCAAGGCCTCAGGTGAGGAGGGATACGGCTTAAACCTTCTGCGCGTTGAATACATTAATCACGTCATTTTTTAAGAAAGAACTACCCATAATTTCATAATGCATTAAAATAGGAAATAGGCATATTATCAGCCCTGCATTAGTTTACCCATACAGCACATACCTCAGTTTTCTCCACTGTGCTGCTTGTTGGGAAGGAGGCACAATAATGGGGAGCTTAGACCCCAGACTAGAAGACTGACACTCTTTTTCTTCTCTCCTGTCTGTCTTTGCTTCTCTGATTTCATAAGATAAGACAAATAACATGTAGGTCACTCACTGTCCATCACCAGTGTAATTAGGACATAATCACAAACAAAGGGCTGTTTATGGGGAGTGTGCCTGACATGAGCTCCTCTTCCCAACAGACAACCCGCTGAAAGACTTTGCAATACAATAGGACATTATTTGGACAAAAGTGCCTTCCCAAAGGATTGTCATTTGAGTAGGATCTATTTAACCATCTTTTTGTATAGTTTTGGTCTACACACAAAAGCTGATAAGTCCTCTTATTAGCATGAGAATGGAAATGGAAAAATATATAACAGTGGTTTTGATGTCTGTTTATAGATTCTCGTCAGGCTTTCCTGTTAGTGGCAAGTCGAAATCAGATTGTGCAAGATGACATAACCGCTCAGCCTAATGTAGTCCGGTCACTGATTCGAGATGGACGCAACATTGTGGCCCTAGATTTTGATTCGGTCACTGAGCGGGTGTACTGGTCTGATACAAGCCAGGACAGAATCTGGAGTGCTCACAAAAATGGCAGTGACAGAGTCGTGGTAAGTGTAGTTTGCACACAGCTTTGCATGAAATTTGATTTCAACAGCAAACACAATTAAACTAAGAATTAGTCTCTAATGGACAGATATTCGACAGTGGAGTGACTGTGACAGAGAGCCTTGCTGTGGACTGGGTGGGCAGGAACTTATACTGGACTGACTACGTCCTGGAGACAATTGAAGTGTCTAAACTGGATGGCACCCACCGGACTGTATTAGTGAGTGAAAATGTAACCAACCCTCGAGGCCTAGTGCTGGACCCGAGAGACAGGTCAGAAGCTAGTTTGATTTAGATCTCTCTGTGATTTCATGAGTATTTTATGGTCACAGCTGCTCATCACAAAAGAAGTTGGTATTAAGAGAGAATTTGTTTTTCAGTGCTCACCTGATGTTCTGGACCGACTGGGGGAGGAACCCCCGCATTGAGAGGGCCAGCATGGATGGAAAACAGAGAACTGTTATCATAAACAGCAAACTGTACTGGCCTAATGGTCTAACCATAGACTACCCAAACAATTTGTTGTATTTTGCTGATGCCTACTTGGATTTCATTGACTACTGTGATTATAATGGCAACAACAGGAAGCAAGTCTTGGCCAGTGACCTGGTGAGTGCATGAGATAGCAGACTTTATGCTAGTGATACATCTATAGAGATAACTTTTATGTTAATAATCAGTTTTCTTCTGAATAGCATGTGTGAGACACACTTTTTTTCTTTTGCTACTCTCTATGAAAAGGTACTGCAACACCCCCACGCAATTACCATTTTTGAGGATTTTGTCTATTGGACCGACAGATACATCAACCGTGTGATGCGAGCTCATAAGTGGCATGGGGAGAACCAGACAGTGATGCTGTTCAACCTCCCTCAGCCCATGGGTCTGGTGGCAGTACACCCAGCCAGGCAGCCAGCAGGTATGATGAATATAATGAACCTGATCCAGTCTCTGCTTCATCTTTATTATAATTAGAGAACCTGACTTTTTGGATGTCTTTCTGTGTACATGTATTGTTTGACAATTTGCAGGAGAAAATCACTGCTTGAGGAGCCCTTGTACTCATATCTGCCTGCTTTCTGCTGTGGGACCGAGGTATTACTCGTGTGCCTGCCCCTCAGGCTGGATGTTGGCAGCAGACCAAATCACCTGCACCAGAGGTATGCATCCTGCCACATGGAGGAAAACACTCATCACTCAGTTTGATGAAAAAGGAAGTCAGATCAGATGTAGCAGATACGTTGAAATACTCAGGTCTTCATCAGCTGTGGTTATTGTTGCAGCAGAAAGGATGGTCCTTGCATGCTTTATGTGCAGCTATCTCAATGCTGGTAAGGGAATAAATCTTTGAAAACACCAACCTGAACGATCCAGGTACTTGTCAACAGTCTCCCATTTAGATTCTCTTGTAAACTGCCGTTCCAGTCATAAATATTAAGAATCATATGAGCGTGTCTTTCAAGGTCTTAAAAAGACAAGGGACCTTTAATTCAGTGTCCAAGGAGTCTGCCTTAGGTCACCAGCTTAACTCATCTCAGGTTTCAACCCATTCAAACCGAGCAGGACACAGTCTCCCCCTGAGGCCAGCGATTATCCAAGAATGAAAATGCCCTACAACCATTCATTGATTCTAATCTGTGATGACAAAGCAAATCAGATTGTGGAACCAGCTTTCACCAGTCAATCCTCTTTATAGATAAAGGTCTTTTAGGGATGTCTAGGGATGTCTAATTTGCACCAGATATCATACACTGAAAGCATTCAGGGAGTATACCTTTTGAGCTCTGTTTTAGAATTTATTTAATAATTTTAAAAGTATTCTTTTCTCTTTTTTTGCTGTTGCTTCACTGTCACACTGTAGAAAGAACCATTTATACTTCTGAGTTCTTGTTTTTGTTTTTTTTTTTAAATCTTTTTTTTTTTTTCACCTTTAGTTGAGGATCCGTTCCTGGTGGTTGTGAGAGACAGCATCATCTATGGTATTTCCTTGAACCCAGATGACAAGAGTAATGATGCTATGGTTCCTGTCGCTGGGCTTCAAAATGGCTACGATGTCGATTTTGATGACAGTGAACAGACCATCTACTGGGTGGAGCACCCAGTAAGTCATCGTACAGAAACACTATACAGTTTCTTAGTTCTTTATCCCTTTTCCCAACAGTAAATAAGGAACTGAACTATGGTGTAGAGATGCAGTTCTGCTAGACATACTGTGCATGTCATAAGGGTTCATAGTAAAAACAACCCAAAAACATGCTAATAAGACATAATACAAGACTCATGCTGAGGTTAATATGTCTGTCTTTGTTCACCAGGGTGAGATCCACAGGGTGAAGTCAGATGGAACTAACAGGACGGAGTTTGCCCCTGCAGCCATTCTTGGCTCCCCGGTTGGTCTGGCCTTAGACTGGATAACAGAGAATCTGTACTACACCAATCCAGCTACACAGTCTATTGAGGTGAAACGAATAATGCCATTTGCCGTAAAAACAAAAGTAGTGTTGCAACACAGTTGTGCAGTACAATAATTGCATCTGTTTGTGTTTGGCCAGGTCTTAAAGCTGAGAGGGGAGGTACAGTACCGGAAAACTCTAATCACAAATAACGGCTCTCCAACTGGCGCTGGTAGTCCTGTTGGCATTGCGGTGGACCCAGCACGTGGGTAAGCCCTATTTAACACAGTCCTGGCACAGTTCGCTCAACCACACAGCTACTGAGCTCTAACAGCCTCCTCATTGCCATCTGCTCGGCCTCTAGAGAGATCTCAACTAGTGTTACTGAATACTACACTCCGCTCTAAAACCCCAGCAGAGTGCAGTCAAGAAACAAGCACAAGATATTTCTAACCTTTTTGCTCCTACATGAAGACAGTGCAACTCAGATGTTGGATTTTACACTATGTCCTCATTTGATTTCTGGTCTATGTCTTAATCAGTTCTCAAATGGAAGATAATTCATTAGCTTAGAAAGTGTGTTATTGCTGTACATACTGATATTGTTGCTCCTCATATTTAAACAGTGTTCATTTAGCAGTAACAATGTATTTCTCTGCTAGTTGTCTTTTACTTTTAAAACTTTTAATAAGTAATAAGCGCGTGTATCGTATCTGTGATTAAATTGCAAAGGTCTGAAAGGCAGACACTGACTGACAGTCTTTCATGTTCTTAAGTAAATTGTACTGGACAGACCAGGGAACTGAGAGTGGCGTCCCTGCCAAGGTGGCATCTGCAGACATGGATGGCTTGAACCCTGTCACCCTGTTCACCAACAATCTCGATCACATTGAGTTCATCAGTGTGGACATCCAAGAGAACAAGTTATACTGGGCTGTTACAAGCACTGGCATGGTGGGTTTTTACTTGCAAGATGCTCTACACCTTAATTTTAATCATGACAGTTATTCAAAATTGTATTTATAACACAATAGTTTTATTTGATTTCCCTGAATTGCCACAGATTGAACGTGGTGATCCGGATGGAAGCAACCGCATCACTATAGTGACAGGCCTGTCTCACCCCTGGGGTGTGGCTGTCTATCAGAACTACCTCTATTACACTGACCGCAACTTTGAGGTCATAGAGCGTGTAGACAAATCCACTGGAGCCAACAAGGTCGTGATGCGAGACAACGTGTCGGGACTCAGAGTTCTGAAAGTTCATTTTCGAGAGAGTAAGTAACACACAGTTCTCGGTCACTGTCTGTATTATCCTTGCCATTGCTTTTTATTCACACGGTATTCTGTCTATGCCCTCAGCATCTGCAGGTACATCTAATGGCTGCACCAACAATATGGGGGTGTGTGAGCAGCTCTGTCTGCCTCGGCCACAGGGTCTGTTCACCTGTGCATGCGCCACAGGTTTTAAAGTTAATGCTGACAACAGGACCTGCTCTCCCTACCAGTCCTATGTGGTCATCTCCACTCTATCTGCTATTAAAGGCTTCAGTCTGGAAGGGTCAGACCACTCTGAGGCCATGGTGCCGATAGCTGGAAGAGGTCAGAGATTCTAATACTGTTACATACATTACTAACTATGCAGCTTGTAATAAAATTAGTAATAAAGTTTTTAAAATGTGGATTTATCTTTGTAGTAATGAACTAAAAATATTAGTAATCTGTTGTTTGTTTATAATCATTCCGTCTGAAGAGACAGTAATGACCTCTAATGACCGCGTTATCCTCTTACAGGCCGTAATGCTTTACACATTGATGTCCACATGGCTTCTGGTTTCATCTACTGGTGTGACTTCAGCAGCACTGTTGTGATACAGAACGGGGTCAGACGAATCAAGCCAGATGGCTCAGGATTACGTAGCATAGTGACATCTGGAATAGGACGCAACGGGATACGAGGCATTGCTGTCGACTGGGTGGCAGGTATTCTGTTCATTCATTTAAGCACACGTTTTGTTTAACACACAAGGGATGTGCAAATAGGTTTACAGCAAACTAATCTGTGTTACAGGATGTATTCAGTACCTAGATTTTAGCATCTTTAATTCCTACATTAGAGACGCTAATGTAGGCCTTATGCAGTACTTCTACAGCAGTTAGATTCATTTAACTTCTAGCATATTAGAAATAGATCACAGTCACTTCCTATGGAGTTGTTGGCTCTGACACAGATTAAGCTCACCACAATTAAACCTATTGCTCTTAAATTTTAGCATAGAGTATTTTGTAGACATTCACACTGTCTGCTGTTTTCCTCTCCAGTTTTACTAAAAGAGAGCGTATAGTCTTCATGGGTTACAGTCTCTGTAATATTTTTTGTTTGACATGCTTTTTTGCTACAGTTTGTGTTTTTAGTGTTTTGTTTAAGCTTACTGTTTTGCTTACATTAAGTACACTTAGGTCCATAATTTGTTGGGCAAAAACACAATTTTTGCAGCTGTGTCTCTGTACACCACCACAGTAGATTTTAAATAAAATTACCAAGACTTGATTGAAGTGCAGACTTTCAGCTTTAATTCAAGGGGTTTTGCAGAATGTTTGCATTAACTGTTTAGGAATTGTGGCCATTTTTATCCATAGTCTCCCATTTTCAGAGACAGTTGACTGACAATCATTTTCATGGCCAGATGAGGCTCGTTCCCTTGTGATTCCATGACAAATGAAGCAGACATAATATCTGAAGTTGATTCAAAGTGTTGAAAAATGAATGCACTGGCCAGCTCAGCAACACCAAAAACCCTGGAAGATTGCAGAAGACAACTAAAGTGCATGATAACAGAGTTATTTCCATGGTAAAGAAAAACAACTTTACAACACCTAACCAAGTCAAGAACACTCTCAAGGAGGTAGGATAGTCATTGTAAATACAGAGGGTTTACAGCAAGGTGCAAACTGCTGGGTACGCTCAAGAACAGGAAGGCCAGAAAACATCTAAAAGAGCCTGAACAATTTTGGACAGATGAAACCAAGATGAACTTGTAACAGAATGATTGGAAGAGAAAAGTATGGAGAAGGAGAGAAATAGCTCATGATCTGAAGCATACCACATCATCTGTCAAACATGGTGCAGGTAATGCCAGTGGAACTGAGTCACTAGTGTTTATTGATGATTTGACTGCTGATAGAAGCAGCAGGATGAATTCCGAAATGTACAGGGCTATACTCTCTGCTCAGAACTGATCGAACACCTTCTCAGTGCAAATGGATAATGAGCCAAAGCAAACTGCAAAACCAACTCAAGAGGTTCTCAAGGCAAAGAAATGGGATATTCTTCAATGGCCAAGTCAGTCACATGATCTCAACGAAATAGAGCATGCTATTCAGTTATTAAATACAAAACTGACTGCAAACAAACCACAAACAAGCAGCAACTGAAGGTGGCTGCAGTAAAGACCTAGCAGAGCATCTCAATGAAGAAAACACAGCATTTGATGATGTCCATGGATTCTAGACTTCAGGCAGCCATTGACTGCAAAGAATTTTCATCCAAGCATTAAAAAAATCTTTATATTTCAAGTTATGATAGTTTGTCCATGTAATTTTGAGCCTCTGAAAATGGAGGACTGTGTAGAAAAATATAATTCCTATAATTCCTATAATTCCTAAACAGTTTATGCAATATTTTTGTTAAACCCCTTGAATTTGATCTCCAGCTCCTTAGGTTTACATGTCAAAGTGTCCTAAGACAAGATACTGAACCTCATCAGTGCATCAGTCTATGTATAAGTGTGTGTGTGTGTGTGTGTGTGTGTGTGTGTGTGTG